>JAVXUP010002155.1:0-155693 GCA_033070095.1 Escallonia herrerae | reverse complement strand
AAAAGACCCCTAAAATTATATAACTTATTCAAAAGTATTCTAAAATATTATTAAAACTACAAAGTAGCCCAAAATAAAAATATTAGCTACATATTATTTGGGGTATTACAACACCTCTTCAAGGGGTGACGGACACCTTTTCGAGGGGTAACGGACACAGTGTCTGGAATTTAAAAATAAATCAATGACTTCGACGTGTCCGGATGTCAGACACGTGTCAGTAGGTCTCAGACACGTGTCTAGAGGTGTCCAACACATTTCCTGAGGTGTCCGAGATGTTTTCGGATGTGTCGATGAGGTGTTAAAGTGTCAGTAGGTCACAGACACCGCGTCTGATCAACACCGACACCGAAATGTCACATTTTAGCTTTATACTTGTGGACACCTCTTCAAGGGGTGATGGACATGGCGTCCGACATTTAAAAAATAAATCAATGTCTTCGGACGTATCCGGAGGTGTCGAACACCATACCGACACCCTATATGAGGTATTAGGAATTGAGATTGTTGACTGTGCATTGAGAATTTGAGAATTGAGATTGTTGACGGAGGATGGGACCCAATTAGATTGAAATATTTGTGAATTAGTTGAATAGTTGGTTGTTTAATGTCTTTGTAATTTATCTATATGAAGTCAGATATGGATAGGATACGGGCTATTCGTGGCCGGGCTGGACGCCGAGCTGCTTCCTCCCCGGTGGGTCCCACCTCGTCATTGCCTACTGATGACGAGGCACAGAGTGATCGCGTACAGCAGATGGGGCCCAGCTCCAGCCCCAGCCCCAGCCCCAGCCCCAGCCGTCGCCCCAGCCCGACGCAGATTCATCCCACACGCGCGTGCATTCTCCATCTTCCGTGGGTTCTACCTCAGGTATAGTTGATAACGGTGTTTAGTACATTTTCGCTAGCCTTATATTTATATTTGAACTGTATTAATGTCTGTGTTTTGTAGGATCTCGACGAGGCCGTGGTCCGACACGCGGGGTACGCATCGACCCCCAGCGTAAACAGAGAGTTACGCTCACGCAGGAGGGCCTGTAAGTAAAAAATATCACATCATGCCTTATATTTAAAATTTTGGGGTGTTAATTTATATTTGAACTGTATTAATTTATTTATTTACTTCTTTGGCAGGATCCTGGAGAATCAGGCGAGGACGAAGATCGGCGTTCTTGTGAAGGGCCGATTCTTCGAGCCACGCCTGTACTGGAAGGACTGGGATGCCGCTGCGAGGGAGGAGTGGCTGGTACGGTGAAGTATTTTTTTCAGCGATAGTATTTGTTTAATTAGAGTTTGTTTTATGTTGTTAATTTGTGTTATTGAATGCCTTACAGGAGGGGTTCACGTTTGACTCGCCTGAGCAGCAGGCACTGGGGCAGCAGGCCTTCTTTGCTTACATCGGCAAGAATTACCGCCGATGGCTCCACGACGCACGGGACCGGGCGAAGAAGATGCTGCCCGAGGGTGCCCCGATGACGGAGATGAAGAGATATCCCCCACATTGGATATCTCCGACTGTATGGGGGGAGATGATAGATCGGTGGGCTGCGGATCCAGGTTGGGACGCCAAGAGTAAGAGCGGGGCCGAGAACAGACAGAACAAAGATCCGACGCACACGGGGGGGTCGGTGCCACACGACATCGTCCGACACATGAATGCGGTCGAGCACCCGGATCTGGAGGAGGATGAGGTCGTAGCTCTGACGTATAATCAGACGCACGTGCGGAAGAAGGACAAGGACGAGGCGCACCGGGCGGGCGACTATATTTCAGATATTGCCCGGCGGATCGATGTGAGTCAATTTGTTTAAGTTAATGTTTTATCTTTCTATCCTCAATGTCTGTTGCGTTAATTAATGCCCTAACATATCTTTAAATCACTATTTTTGCAGGCCTCGTATGAACAGCTTAGGGGGTCCGAGCAGCAGTCCGGACAGCCATCAGCGTCCACTAGTACGGGTGCGAGTACTGGGGCGTTGAAGCGATGGCTGGATACGCCGGAGGTCGTCAATCGGCCGAAAGGCCGCATACGCGGCCTGCCTAGCACGACTGCTCGTGCCGTGATAGGAGCGTCCTCACCCCCCACTGCCCCTCCACAGACACCGGCTCCTCGGCATCCGTTGGACGACGAGGAGATCCAGCGCATTGCTACGGTGGTGTTGAGGATGATCAGGGAGGATCAGCAGGGTACCCCTGCTGGACATGCCGAGCCGGCCCCGGATCAGCAGGATCCAGATCCGGGACTCGGCAACCCCTGATGAGCCCCTTCTCGTGCCCGGCCCAGCTTTCCCCCCTCCCCTGCCCGGCTTGTACTCTTCTCCCCTCCCCTAACCGGCTGTATCCGGTTCCCGGCTTGTACATCATGAGTTTTTTTTATAATAAATATTTTTTATGATTGATTATATATATTTCTTTGTGTATTGATTATTGCGCGTTGTTGTTGAGAATTGAAAATTTTATTACAGGTTTGGGTAATAGAAAAATATTTTTTTAAAAAATTTACTTTTGGCGACGGATTAATTCCGTCGCTAAAAGTTTCCTACTATCAGTTTTTAGCGACGGAATATTCCGTCGCCAAAAGGCTTATTTAGCGACGGAATATTTCGTCGCTAAAAATAATATTATTCCGTCGCTAATTTCACAAAACAGAAAATAAATTAAAATACGTAAAATATAATTAGCGACAGATATTCCGTCGCTAATTTAAATAAATCCGTCGCAAAAATGCAATATTAGACGACGGATTTGAAAATTCCGTCGCCAAACTTTTAGTGACGGCTTTTATACGAGGGACTTTTAGCGACGGTAAATCCGTCGCAAAAACTATTAGCGACGGATTTTGGGCTTTTAGCGACGGATTTTTCCATCGCTAAAAGCCTTTTTTCTTGTAGTGTTTCAATCATGGATTCTCAAAATGCAAAAGGTCCATGGAACGGAAGGACAAGTTACATCGGAAGGCAATATTTTTTATCTTCTTTTTTTGGTGTGTGCATAATTTTAATCTTCTCAACAGAATTGGATCCTCTTATTCTATTGCTCACATAATATATATATATATATGGGGGCCGATCCACACCCACCGGTGGAGAAATAACAATTTCTCCACCGAACCGCGGGTAAGAGCAGCGGTTGGGAAAAAGTCGTACGGCCACTGCATTAATGGCGAAAAAGGCATGAGAAAATGGCGAAAAGGAAAAAAGGACACCAACCGCATGAAGAAGCAGCGGTTGGCATTAATATGCCCCTGCCACGTGGCGTCCCCCACCCCTGCCACGTGGCCCAACCGCGTATACAACCCGCGGTTGGGGCGATGGCCCCTGCCACGTGGCGTCCCCCACCCTGCCACGTGGCCCAACCGCGGGTTGTACCCGCGGTTGGGGCGATGGCCCCTGCCACGTGGCGTCCCTCACCCATGCCACGTGGCCCAACCGCGTATACAACCCGCGGTTGGGGCGATGGCCCCTGCCACGTGGCGTCCCCCCACCCCTGCCACGTGGCCCAACCGCTTATACAACCCGCGGTTGGGCCGATGGCCCTGCCACGTGGCGGCCCCCCTGCCACGTGGCCCAACCGCATAAAGAACCCGCGGTTGGGGCGGTGGCCCTGCCACGTGGCGTCCCCCCCGGTGATGCCCCACCTGGTGTCCTTCCCCTCCTTATTGTGACGCCACGTGGCGTCCTTCCCTCCCCCGTGATGCCCCCACGTGGTGTCCTTCTGCCAAATTTTTTTTTTGCCGCAGCCTTTGACCGCTCAATCACGGGTTTTCTGTCACTCCTTCCTCACTTTTTTCTGTCTTTTTTCTTCTCTCTTCCTCACTTTTCTCTCTTTATAATCCCCTCCCCCGAACCCTTCTTCTGCACTCTATCATCTTTACCAACTTCCTTCGTACTTCATATCTCACCTACATAATCTCCACAACAATACAAACCAAAAAATTTTACGCTAGAAGATCGGTGGATAACCGCTAGAAGATCGGTAGATTTTTCTTTAAATACATCAAGTCACAACAAGTAAGTATTTTGAATTTCCTTATAATTCAATGTTAGGTTTATACAAATCAGCGTATTACATTTATAGATTCCAAAATAGCGATTTTTTAGGGCGCCAAATATAGACAGTTTTTCACGAATTTATAAAAAATAGCTAGAGCTAGATTTTGCCAAAGTGCAAAAAAGAGACCCTAGTTATTCTTAAAGGATCTGTCTCAGGTAAAAATTTCAGATTTTTCCAAAGACTGGAAAGGGGTTAACTGATACGGGGAACCTTGTAATTCTGCAGTGTAATTTAAAATATCAAGCCAGCGCGATTTCGCGCGAAACTTTTATGAGAACCCTAGGGTGTTGGGAAGTTCCATTCCCCCAGAATTCGGGCCATTCCGAAGCCGTTACCTATTTTTTTGGCCGAACGGCCCTTTAAGCGCTCGATCCGGACACCGGTTCGGGATTTTTGGGCAAAACCTCCGTAAAATACTTTTTAGATCAAGAATGAACTCAGGAAGCTTAAAATAGCTTTTTAAAGCACTTTTGATATTTTCTCATGCCAGGGGGCATTTTGGTAATTTGCCACCCCGCGACAGTTTTTTCACGAATTTATAAAAAATAGCTAGAGCGTGATTTTGCCAAAGTGCAAAACAGAGACCCTAGGTATTTAAAAAGATCTATATCAGGTAAAAATTTCAGATTTTTCCAAAGACTGTAAAGGGGCTAGCTGATATGGGGAACCGTGTAACTTCGCAGTCTAATTTAAAATACCAAGCTAGCGTGATTTCCTGCAAAACTTTTATGAGAACCCTAGGATGTTGGGAAGTTCCATTTCCCAGGAATTCGCGCCATTCCGAAGCCGTTAGCTATTTTTTTGGCCGAACGGGCCTTTAAGCGCTCGATCCGGACACCGGTTCGCGATTTTTGCGCGAAAGATCCGTAAAATACTTTTTAGATCAAGAATTAACTCAGGAATCATAAAATAGCATTTTAAGGCACCTTTGATATTTTTCCTGATGCCAGGGGCATTTTGGTAATTTGTCACCCCGCGAGGGGTGTTTTGGTAATTTTCCCGCGCCAAGTTTTCCAAACGACTTTGTAGTCCAGAAATGTAAGTAAACCACCTGAAATGTTGTTTTGAAGCTGGTTCGGGGGCGTTGGGGTGATAGTGAACCCCCAGGGGCATTTCGGTAATTTCCCCCTTAAAAATTTTTCCTGATATATTTGGTATATAATTGACGTAACCCATTTAAAAACTTGACTTTAAAGCGGTTTTGAGGTGTTGGGGGTGAGGGGCCATCGGGGGGTATATTGCTATATAACCACGTTGGCGCTAAATTCAGTGGGAACTAGCGTAATTAAGCGTTCGGAGTGGTGGGAAGTGAGGATTTGTTTTAATACATTGAAATAATGACTATTGCTAATGTGTTGGTAAGCTAGGTTAAAGATCCAGTTATAGTTTTGGAATGTAAATATTATGGACGCTAAGTTGGTTTATAATTATATTTTGTTCTTAGAGGTATGAATTTCAGCCCTGGACCTCATGATACATCAATCCTATACGATGACGATGACCACGTCGCGAGGCACGTATTTGACGGTGTCGATAGGGGTGTTTTGGAAACAATTCAAAGCACAAGGCACCTTGAAGAGTGGGTACTAAACGAGGAACAAATACAGCTATTACACCGTCAAAATTTAACCCTGTTCACCGATTGCGGGAAATGGTCTCGACACGACGATTGCCTTATATCCGCTCTAGTTGAACGATGGAGGAGCGAGACGAACTCATTTCACTTCCGGTTTGGTGAAATGACTGTTACGTTAGAGGACGTCGGATTTATACTTGGAATCCCATGTCACGGCAGACCCGTTACTCTGAACGTGCCGTCTGCATCCATAGCGAATATGGCTATGCAGTATTTTCCGGGAATTCCAAGGGCAGCTCTTACAACAAACGGCGTCAAGCTTAAATGGCTGAGAGAGCAGTACGGCGTGCTACCGGATGAATACACTCCTCATGATTTCGTGACGTATACGAAGGCATTCCTTCTGTATATTATTGGAGCTATATTACTTCCGACGCATTCGAAAAACACGGTGCATCCGAAGTATATGGTGTTCTTGGAGGATCTTGAGGAGGTATACTCGTATTCGTGGGGTTCAGCTGTCCTTGCGCACCTATATCGAGCACTGCATAAGGCTACGAGAAACGGTGCCAAGTCCATTGCCGCCTGCCTGACTCTATTACAGGTATGAGCATTTATTTTCTTGGTCGGATCCTTAGTCAATATATTCGGGATTAATTACTAATTCCATATAATGTTTGCATTCACAGGTTTGGTCTTACGAGAGGCTACCCATGGGTCGTCCACAACCGTTGGTAGATTCCGATGAGACGTGGCCTAGGGTGTGGGCCTGGGGGCCTACGACCAACCGGAGGTGGAGACGGGTAGACCCTCACCACCATCTAAAGTTCTATCGGGGGGAACTAGAGATACTAGATGCATCCCAGGTGACGTGGCAGCCATATGGCAAGGTGATGCATCTGTTGGATGAGTGGTGTTGGCAACTTCCGGTGTCGTACGTGCTGGCAGGTTTGGTTCGGGTGCCGCTCATTCACTTCGAAGAATGTGAGTTTCAGATGCCCGATCGAGCTATGAAGCAAGCTGGCTGTCCACAAGGGATACCAAAACCCGCTGTAGACATGCGGCCATACAGGGGTGGTCGAGGGCCGAACTTCGAGGTGGCTGATGCCTTGATTTTGTTGGGTGACGAGGTGCAACAGTGGAATACCTGGCAGGAAACGTATGATAGCCTTGTATCGCTGAAGCACGACGGCATTAGTACTGAGGAATACTTACAGTGGTTTCTCAGGGTGACGCGCACGAGGGTGAATCGCCCTTCCCAGGTGAAGAAGACATCGTATGCGCCACGTGAGGTCTATGACCAGTTCTGGGCATTGGCCATTGTAAGTCATGCTAGTGTTGTTTGGTAATTTATTTGCGCACCTTATCGACCATGCCTGAAATGATTAGCCATATTTTCTATGCATGTTTTTTAGGTTGACCAGGGCATTGAGGTGTTCAAGCAGCTGGAGTCGTTTGACTGGTTTGTCGCGCAGGCTCCTGACAATCTCAAGAGGTCCATTGAGAGGTACAAGACTGAAGTTCAAAACTTTAGTCTTGCGTACCGGGGTTACCAAGGGGAGCCGTCTAGTCGCCCTCCTCCTGACGCGTACGACTATCAGCCCCAGAGTCAGGTGTGGGAGCCGTCTAGTCGCCCTCCTCCTGACGCGTACGACTATCAGCCCCGGATTAGATAGAACTGCTCCGGATTAGAGAGCAACATTTTAACCGTTCTGAATATTTGAAGCTTAACATGTATCCCACTCATTTTGTGGAATTAACGGTGAGAGAATTCACAGAATGGAGGCGAGGGGGCGGCAGGAGTAAGTGGAAACCAGGTCGAAACGTGTTAGGCATGATGAACGCAGACTATCAATGTCCCGCTGCTGATGCGAACCTTATCATGATACCTTGTCATCATGCAAACCACTGGTTCCTATTAGTTCTCCATCCAGCGTTCAGAACAGTTCACATATACGATAGCCTAAGGGAGGACGAGCCTGGACAGCTGCTGGCACAGATGTACAACGAGTACATCACTTTAGTGGTTAGTTTTTATTTTTTGACCTTGGCTCATAGTATATTGTTCTTGTTTCATAGGCTTGATTCTCGTTTTTATTGTTGGATGCAGACTACTGTCCTCTCGCTAGCGTGCGACGGCCACAGGGGGACCCTTGGACGGTCGTGATGATAAAGGACCGACCAAAGCAATATAACGGTCACGATTGCGGGATTTACGTCCTCAAGTACATGGACTACATTGCTCGCTCGGAAGTGCTCAAACACTCCTCGTGGACTAGGAAGGATGCCTTGACGTTTAGGTATAGGATAGCCTGGGAGCTGAAAAAGAATGAAGCTAGACGCCTTCATTACCATTATCCTGACGTGCGTGGCTAGCTGCTGTGATGTTACAAAAAACTGTACCAAAAAGAAATGTACATAATTTTTCGCATGCTATGAATTTGGCGCTAAAATGTGCGCGAATATACCTTTCATATGACGCATTCGAAAAAAATTACGCGTCTCGCTTTTTGCCGAAATTTATAGAAATGGGCTAACTAGCGTGCATGAGGTGCAATGAGGGAAAAAAAGTGACAAAAAAAATTGTAACTTTTTTCGGAAGCTATCAATTGGGCCTTAAAGTGTGGCCGAATAGGCCCTTCCTAGGAAAACCCAAAAAATAATGTGTCTCGTTTTTTGCCGAAATTCATAGAAATGGGCTAACTAGCGTGCCTGAGGTGCAATGAGAGAAAAAAAAGTGACAAAAAAAATTGTAACTTTTTTCGGAAGCTATCAATTGGGCCTTAAAGTGTGGCCGAATAGGCCCTTCCTAGGAAAACCCAAAAAATAATGTGTCTCGTTTTTCACCGAAATTCTTACAAATGGGCTAACTAGCGTGCCTGAGGTGCAATGAGCGAAAAAAAAGTGACAAAAAAAATTACAACTTTTTTCGGAAGCTATCAATTGGGCCTAAAGTGTGCCCGAATAGGCCCTTCCTAGGAAAACCCAAAAAATAATGTGTCTCGTTTTTCGCCGAAATTCTTACAAATGGGCTAACTAGCGTGCCTGAGGTGCAATGAGCGAAAAAAAAGTGACAAAAAAAATTACAACTTTTTTCGGAAGCTATCAATTGGGGCCTAAAGTGTGCCCGAAAACGGAGTTACCAAAAATATCAATAATCCACAAACCAAATCACAAATTAAAGATTCCACAAACCAAATCACAAATTTAAACATTATAAAAGTTCAATTTATACAACTGAAACATTAACCCTAACACTCTTCCTCATCATCGTCCTCCTCGACCATACTGCCAGGTTCGATACCTAACACTTTATAATGGTTTCTCTTGTCATGATCAGTCATCTTATTACACAACGCACACTTTCGTAATTTTTTTTGACCCGTTGCTTCTTCAATCGGATTCTTCATGCGTATTGCTCGTTTTCGCCCTTTTGTTTGAGAAATAATTGGATCAAAAATGTCGTCCTCCTCACCTTGTAGGTCAGTGCCGTCAATGACTGGCTGTTTGGCTCGATTGAATCTACCGGCTGGAGTCGTCCGAGTAGTCGGAGTGTCCACAGTTTCTGGTAATGCCATCCTAAACTGTGCATGCTTAGCCTTATCCCGTGCGGCTGCTTCAACTTGATACCTGTACCCATCAAATGTCGACGCTGCATCCATTGATAAACCGTGCATGATGTTACAAAGGTGATTATATCGCAGCGACTCAGATTGCTCGAAATCAACTGAAACATTGGGCACGTAAGGAATGTGACCGTGGACTCTATTGGCTTCCTTCGTCCACCGTTCCAAGATATACTGTGGAGGGATTTCACTAGCATTCTTGGCGCTCAAAACCCTCAACGCGTGTCGACAAAGTATACCTTTATGCTCAAACAGTTGACAGTTGCAATTAACCAACCCGGTGTCCTTACAAACTGCTACGGTAAAATGTCGTCTGTTCCTCGGAGCCGACGAAGAGCACGGATTGGCGAAATTCGTCACATTTGTCAAAGCATAAACCTTGATATCTCTGGTGGAATACTCGTGCAACTTTGTCATGCCATATTGATTCGACTTTAGTAGTTCCTCTTGAAACTGTCGAAACATTTCCTTGGTATAGACTTGAGCCGCATGAGCCTCTAAAGGTGAATAAACTAGTATAGCTCTTTCTTTGCAAACTGTAGCCGCGTCGGCTTCTCTCTCACGGTACAATTGCCTGTCAACGGCTTTCTGCATCTCTAGTACGAACTCCGCTATACTTGAAGACTGGCCTACGTACCCATCAAAGAATGAATTCATAGCTTCGCTTCTCGAGGTCGTAGTCATTCCGGCTGCAAAAAACTTCTTGGTGTAGGCACCGACCCACTGTGTCTTGATCTCATACAACGATTGTAACCATTCATGATTGTGCAAATAGTAAGTATCCATTAACGTGGCCCACCTCTCCTCGAACACGTCTACCGTCAACGATTTCTTCACACATGTATTAAAGTCAGTCTTGAATGACGGATGGTTTGCATATACATTGTGAAGCCGTTCGGGATATTTGTTGCTTATGTGCCATGTGCACAGGCCATGGTGAGTATCTGGAAGGACCTTAGCGATTGCATTTTTCATTGCCAGATCTTGGTCGGTGATGATGGTCTTTGGAGGAATATGATACATTGCTTGAAGCCACGTTTCAAATAACCACGTAAATGACTCCTCCGTCTCATCCCTAAGCAGGGCAAAGCCAAACGAGATTGACTGATAGTGGTGGTTCACCCCGGTGAACGGAGCAAAAGGCATAGAGTACTTATTGGTGCGGTATGTGGTGTCAAACGTCACAACATCCCCAAAATTTTGGTAAGCAGCTCTAGAACGGGGGTCCGCCCAAAATATAGTACTAATGCGGTTCTCATCATCCAGTTGGAGACTGTAGAAAAATCCAGAATTCTCACTCTGAAGGCACCTGAAGAGATCAAGTGTAGTTTGAGAATCACTCTTACCGAAAGACTCTCTCCTCTGAGCACGAAGTTCATTTCGAAGGTCTACTTCGTTGAAACTCAACTTGTCAATCCCCCCAGCCTGGCTTGAGAAAACCCCCATCATCTTAGAAGGTGGAATTTTAGCCTCGGCCATTGTAAAAATCAGTTGTCTGTGTGCCGCGCTTATTTCTCGGTGTTGATGAATTTGACCAATCTTACTAGGGGTCATCAACTGATGATTATGGCTCAACTCCACTCCTGTCACAACCCAATGGTTTTCATTTTTTCGGTGTACTGCATACACATGGGCCTTGCAGCCGGTACCCGGAAATGTGTCCCGTTTTCTTTGTCTTGTTGTCCCTTCGTCACTGATCCGAACGACCGGGGGTACATGCGGTGCTCCTCTATGACACTCAAATAGTCTTGCACAAATTTGATCTGTATTCGCCCGTTTTCTAGTCGTCTTAGTTCTAATACCGAAACCTATCGTTTTCGAATATGCTCTATAGTATGCTTCAACTTCGTCCAGTGTTTGAAAAACTTGACCAACGTAAGGTGGATCAGAACCTTCACAAAAATTATTTCCTCCAGTTGCATCCATATTTATACTGAAATCTAAAAAATAAAAATTATATCATTCTCAACAAGTCATAGAATTAAATAAAAGAAGAATAAAATTTATTTAAACGTAATTGTTGGAAATTTTGTATAATGTAAAATTAGCAAAGGCAAATTACCGAAATGCTCCCGGGGGTTCATTATCACCCTAACGCCCCAAATCAGCTTCAAAACAACCTTTCAGGTGCTTTGCTTACATTTCTCGACTAAGAAGTCCTTTCAAAAACTTAACGCTGCAAAATTACGAAAATACCCCTATCGGGGATGCGAATTACCAAAATGCCCCCTGGCATCATAAAATCTGAAAAGTGCTTTGAAACGGGATTTTAAGCTTCCTGAATTCACTCTTTAAAATAACTTTTCAGGTGGACTGAAAAACTTTTTTGGGAAAATTACCAAAACACCCCTCGCGGGGTGGCAAATTACCAAAATGCCCCCTGGCATGAGAAAATATCAAAAGTGCTTTAAAAAGCTATTTTAAGCTTCCTGAGTTCATTCTTGATCTAAAAAGTATTTTACGGATTTTTCGCCTAAATATCGCGAACCGGTGTCCGGATCGAGCGCTTAAAAGCCCGTTCGGCCAAAAAAATAGCTAACGGCTTCGGAATGGCCCGAATTCCTGGGGAATGGAACTTCCCAACACCCTAGGGTTCTCATAAAAGTTTCGCGCGAAATCGCGCTGGCTTGATATTTTAAATTACACTGCAAAGTTACAAGGTTGCGCGTATCAGTTAACCCCTTTCAAGTCTTTGGAAAAATCTGAAATGTTTACCTGATACAGATCTTTTGAAAATAACTAGGGTCTCTGTTTCGTACTTTGGCAAAATCTAGCTCTAGCTATTTTTTATAAATTCGTGAAAAAACTGTCTAATTAAGTTTTCACCTTTAGCGACAATTACGCCCCGCAATCAGCTGCAAAACAACATTTCAGGTGTTTTACTTACATTTCTGGACTTAAAAGTCTGTTGAAAAACTTTTTCGGGAAAATTACCAAAACACCCCTCGCGGGGTGGCAAATTACCAAAATGCCCCCTGGCATCAGAAAATATCAAAAGTGCTTTAAAAAGCTATTTTAAGCTTCCTGAGTTCATTCTTGATCTAAAAAGTATTTTACGGATTTTTCGCCTAAATATCGCGAACCGGTGTCCGGATCGAGCGCTTAAAAGCCCGTTCGGCCAAAAAAATAGCTAACGGCTTCGGAATGGCCCGAATTCCTGGGGAATGGAACTTCCCAACACCCTAGGGTTCTCATAAAAGTTTCGCGCGAAATCGCGCTGGCTTGATATTTTAAATTACACTGCAAAGTTACAAGGTTGCGCGTATCAGTTAACCCCTTTCCAGTCTTTGGAAAAATCTGAAATTTTTACCTGATACAGATCTTTTGAAAATAACTAGGGTCTCTGTTTCGTACTTTGGCAAAATCTAGCTCTAGCTATTTTTTATAAATTTGTGAAAAATTCTATTTTTGACGCCCAAAAAAATCGCTATTTTGGAATCTTTCGAATGTAATACCCCGATTTGTCAAAACGTAATTTTGACGCCCTAAACACGAATTTTAGACTATTGTAAGAACAATTTAAGCGTAACACAATTTAAACAATCAATTGGTAAGAAGAAATTGAAAAATACTTACTTGTTTTAACTTGATATATTTAAAGAAAAATCCACCGATCTTCTAGCGGTTATCCACCGATCTTCTAGCGTCAATTTTTTTTGTTTGTATGTAGGTGAGATAGGGAGAATGAGGAGAGTGGAAGAAATGATTCGGGGAGGAGGGATTTTATAGAGAGAAAAGTGAGAGAGGAAGAGAAGAACCGTGAGTGAACAGCAGGGAGGGGGAGGGGGGAATGACACGTGGGGGTGGGGGGTAGGGTGGTAATGACACGTGGGGGGTTCATGGGTGGGGGAAGGGGGGTTCACGGGTGGGGGAAAAGGACATAGGGTGGGGGCCATGGGGTGGGGGGCAAGGGGGTGGGGGTCACGGAAGGCAATAATGCCAACCGCATGTAGGAGTTGCGGTTGGGCATTAATGCCAACCGCATGTGGGAGTTGCGGTTGGGCATTAATGCCCATTTTCTCACGAGTTTTTCATTTTCTCGTGAGATTTTCGTGAATTTCTCATAGTATTTTCGTCCTTTTTGTCCCTTTTCGTCCTTTTTGCGCCACGTGTCACGACTTTTCCCAACCGCTGCTCTTACCTGCGGTTCGGTGGAGAAATTGTTATTTCTCCACCGGTGGGTGTGGATCGGCCCCCTATATATATATATATATATATATATATATATATATATATATATATATATATATATGGTCATGATCCATGACTAGCGCTAGCAAGTTGCCAGCACGATTTTGCCGTCTACTACATTATGTAGTGGACAGTTTTTTGTCGTCCGCTACATAATGTAGTGAACGACGAAAAAAATGGCCACCCAGGCTCGTGATCTGGACGGCCAGATCGTGTCCGCATATGTGCTTCTGGGTTAATTCAATCAGAATGTACGAGTGCGTGCATGCGTGCACATGTGTGATTGTGGGGTGATGCCGAGTTGTGCTTGGTAGTGGAGTTATGTTGATGCCCTGGTTGTGCTTGGTGGTGTAGTCGTGGTTGTGGTTGGTGATGGCGTTGTGCTAGTGCCGTGGTTGTGCTTGGTGGTTGGTGATGGCGCCATATATTGGTGTTAGACTTAGATGGGCAATCTAGGATGGACTAACCGGTGGTAGTGGTGCTCGGCAATGTGAAATAGGAATGAAGAATGAAGATGACAATGGGGGAGAAAAAGAATAGAGAAAAGAGAGTGACATAATTACCCTAAATTAAGTCACTTAGCAGACTTGGACTTGCAGAATCTAACGGAATGAATTAATTAATTGGACACAAGTTTGCTATCTTTGCGACAAAAGAGGTATGATTGACAATAAGTATTCTCACACATCATAATTTGTTTTTCAAAAATTTTCGGTTAAGGGGGTATTTATAAGAATTGAGATGAAGCCACATATTCATTCGAGGGTGACAGACTTTCTTGACTACTTATGAAGGGAGGTTAGTGTTCGAAAGGTCAGCAAGTTTAGTGTTCGAAAGGTCTTCCGCCTGTACGAAAAGGTTTTTACTTTTGTTGCTTTGATGTTGACTTGCTTTTATAGGAAGTCGAAAAATGTTCACAAATTAACAGCCCAACTCACATCCCTTTTCCTAAAAGAGGAAACTTGGTTGAGTAAAATTATTACTTAAATTTAAAAATAATAATCTCAATTAAATTAAAAAGGACGACAAAAATCCAGGGAAACTTTTCATCAAATTGAAAGTAAGATTTGAGTTACACCGTTCTTACAATAATCTTGCCTAGAAACAAAAAGTACAGAACAAAATCAATGAAAACATCAACATTATCACCCAAAAACTCTTGGATCTCTTTCTCGTAATCTTTACACCCAATAATCTTGATCTTTTACCTTCACTTGGCTTATTCCTTTTCTTCTTCAACTTCCTTTTCCTGGATGTTTTGAATTTCTTCAAACACACTTTATTTGATGTCACGGCGGATTTAGGAATTAGACCTAATCTTGTAGCGATGGCATTCCAGACAGCATAAGAAGATTTCAAACCCTCGACCAAGTAGATGGCCTCTTTGGAAAGCGTGCTTATGATCCAGTCCTTTACGAGCCTATCGTTTTCCGGCCATTCATCAAAATTGGGGTTGCATATTCTTCCTTTGCCGTGTGTTGAGCATATTTCACTAGCAGCAGGGTGGTTCCCTTCGCCATTGATAGAGCACTCCAAGTCTTGGCTTTCGATCATTGAAAGCATATGGGATTTCCACTTTGAATAGTTGGTCATGATCGATTTATTCCAAACCACGGCGCCATAGTTGTCACTTGCTACCTCAACTTCCATCTAAGAAGAATGTATAGAGAATCTGGGGGCGAAGAAGAAGTTTCAGCTCTTTTGCTTTAAAACTCGGTTAATCACAGGTTTCAATTATGAGGAATAACCGGCTCGCAGTTTGACGAATATTTATAGAGGAGATGTTCAACCCGTCTCGTCTTAGGAATCCATCACCTAGCATGATTAGATAAGCCTTCTCGCGGTCGTGAAGGAGTCCCAGTATTGATTTGTTTGCGTGCACAAGGAATAATAATGTAGTATATACTCACTCAATGCTCTTGGCTGAAAAGTGTGTGGCTTGGGTTGATAATAATGTGATAACAACTTCCACACTTTTTATAGTACGTGAAACATAAGCGGCGGTTAATTTTAATATATGTACAAAGCTAAGATATGATTTTTCTTTCTTTTGAGAAAGAATATCGATTAAGGTACATTGAGTGTCAAATACGTTCCTCGTGTGTGTGATACTGCAACATAAACACTTGTTAAAAAGATTGACATAAAAAAACTCAGCCAGATTGCGCCCTCTCAAACGACTCGTCCAGAGAAAAAAGGCTATGCGAGATGTCAAGTCCGAAAAGCCATGAGATGTCAACTCCTTTCCTTTCTTGCCTAAAAAAAATTTGCTAGAAAAGAAAGAAATGCATATGAAAGCAGGCATTTTTCACTAAAGCTAGTTTTGGAGAATATATTTTGTGGTTGTTCACTTTTACGTCATCAGTTTACGTGGTGTTAAACTATCACTTATACTTTATCAACTAATAATAACTATTTTACAATTAAAAGACAACTATCCAGTTGGATCACCACAAGAAAATATGTATTTTGCGACGGAGTTTTAGCGACGGAAGGTATTCTGTCGCTAAACATGTCTTTAAGCGACGGAATATACCGCCGTTAAAAATCCGTTGCAAAATACTATTACCGACGTAAGACACCGTCGGTAAAAGTATTTTGCAACGGATTTTTAACGGCGGACTTTTAGCGACGGAATTACCGTCGCTAAATATTTTTTATAAAATTAGTAATTTTGAGTTTTTTTTAAAATTATTTAAACGACGGAATAAAACCGTCGCTAAAAATTCTGTCGCAAAAGTCTTTATAATAAGACATTCACCGACGGAGTTTTAGCGACGGTCTTATTCCGTCGCTAAAGATCCTCCATTTAAATTCAGATCTGGTTTCTTTCTCTCTCCCCGTTCTCTCTCTCCCCGTTCTCTCTCTGAAATTCTGCTCCCACCCACCCACCGCCGTTCTCACCTCCGGCGACCCTTCTCTACGGCGACCCAGCTCCGGCGACACTCCCGTCCCCCACCCGACGCTGCGCCACCAAGCCTTGCACTCCGGTCGTGCCACAAAGCCCTCCACTGTCGCCGCACAAGGAAACCCACCACTGCCGCCGCACCACCAACGCCGGCGCCGTCGTACCCACCTCGAGATTTGTATGTCAATTGTCCTAAATTATCTGAATTTTTTGTTAATTTGTCTTCAATTTAGGTTACATGCCCTAAATTATCCGAATTATTTAGATTTGTATGTCAATTTAGGTTCAATTTTTTGTTAATTTGTCAATTGCCCTAAATTATCTGAATTATTTATGATGTCATTCACTTTGTTGTTCAGACGGATCTTGGCTTATTGAAGAACTTGAACTTGTTATCTCTAATTTTCCTTAATTCTTGACGAGGTAGGGAAGAAAACCATATTCGGTAGTTAGTCTGTAACACCGATATAGATCATGGTGACGCTGAAAGGTCATAGATTATGGGCCATTGCATGACATCAGGATAAGAAAGCCTCTGTATTGTTTATTCAATTCAACCGACCGCTAAATTGAAGTAACTGAACCATAATTGAACCCTAAGTAAATCCTAAATTGAATGCCCTAATTGAATCGAACCCTAAATTAAACTAATTGAACCCCTAATTAAACCCTAAATTGATTGCCCCAATCTAACCGAACCCTAATTGAACCCTAAATTGAATGCCTCAAATCAACCAAACCCTAAATTGAATCAATAGAGCCCCCTAATTGAACCCTAAATTGAAGTAATTGAATCCTAAATTGAATGCCCTAATTGAATCGAACCCTAAATTAAACTAATTGAACCCCTAATTAAACCCTAAATTGATTGCCCCAATCTAACCGAACCCTAATTGAACCCTAAATTGAATGCCTCAAATCAACCAAACCCTAAATTGAATCAATAGAGCCCCCTTATTGAACCCTAAATTGAAGTAATTGAATCCTAAATTGAATGCCCTAATTGAATCGAACCCTAAATTAAACTAATTGAACCCCTAATTAAACCCTAAATTGATTGCCCCAATCTAACCGAACCCTAATTGAATCCTAAATTGAATGCCTCAAATCAACCGAACCCTAAATTGAATCAATAGAACCCCCTAATTGAACCCTAAATTGAAGTAATTGAATCCTAAATTGAATGCCCTATTTGAATCGAACCCTAATTTGAACTAATTGAACCCCTAATTAAACCCTAAATTGATTGCCCCAATCTAACCGAACCCTAATTGAACCCTAAATTAAATGCCCTAATCCAACCGAACCCTAAATTGAACTAATTGAACCCTAAATTGAATGCCTCAAATCAACTGAACCCTAAATTGAATCAATAGAACCCCCTAATTGAACCCTAAATTGAAGTAATTGAACCTTAAATTGAACCCTAAATTGAATGCCCTAATACAATCGAACCCTAAATTGAAATAATTCAAGCGCATCGGATATGTGAATTTTGAACATTTTTTTCCCATTTGAACATTGATCATTTGTTTGATAATTTTAGGTTGTTAATTGTGCGTTTTAGAATTGTGATTATTGATCGATGATTTTAGGTTATTAGCTGTGCATTTGAAGTAATTGCAATTATTAATTGATGATTTTAGATTGTTAATTGTGCATTTGAGATATTGAGATTATTGACGGAGGATGGGGCCCAATTGGATTGAATGTGTGGTTTTTGTTAATTTTTATTGCATTGAGCATTTGAGAATTGAGAATTGAGGTTATTGACGGAGGATGGGATCCAATTGGATTGAGATACCTGTTAGTTAGCGCAGACACGGACAGCACGTCTGATCGACGGTGTCCGACATTTAAAAAACAAATTAACGTATGCCGATGTGTCTGGAGGTACGTGTCGGTGGGCGTCGGACACGTGTCCGGAGGCTTCGGACACGTGTCCAAAGGCGTCGGACACGTGTCGGTATGTGTCGGACACGTGTCCGGAGGTGTCGGACACGTGTCCGGAGGTGTCAGACACGTATCGGACACCATATCGACACCCTATATGAGGTGTCGGTGGGTTCTATATATATATATATAGTGCCGATGATGATTTATGCCTAAATTATTGTTTTTCACGTGTTAATGTCTTTGTATATAATCTATATGAAGTCAGATATGGATAGGATATGGGCTATTCGTGGCCGGGCTGGACGTCGAGCTGCTTCCTCCTCGGTTAGTCCCACCTCGTCATTGCCTACTGATGACGAGGCACAGAGTGATCGCGGACAGCCATCGGGGGCCCAGCCCCAGCCGTCGCCGTCACCGTCGCCCCAGCCCCAGCTCGAGCCGTCGCCACAGCCCGACGCAGATTCATCCCACACGCGCGTGCATTCTCCATCTTCCGTGGGTTCTACCTCAGGTATAGTTGATAACGGTGTTTCGTACATTTTTGCTAGCCTTATATTTGAACTGTATTAATGTCTGTGTTTTGTAGGATCTCGACGAGGCCGTGGTCCGACACGCGGGGTACGCATCGACCCCCAGCGTAAACAGAGAGTTACGCTCACGCAGGAGGGCCTGTAAGTACTAAAAATATCACCCCATGCCTTATGTTTAAAATTTTGGGGTGTTAATTTATATTTGAACTGTATTAATTAATTTAATTACTTCTTTGGCAGGATCCTGGAGAATATTGCGAGGACGAAGATCGGCGTTCTTGTGAAGGGCCGATTCTTCGAGCCACGCCTGTACTGGAAGGACTGGGATGCCGCTGCGAGGGAGGCCCTATGGGAGGAGTGGCTGGTACGGTGAAGTATTTTTTTCAGCGTTAGTAAATGTTAAATTACAGTTTGTTTTATGTTGTTAATTTGTGTTATTGAATGCCTTACAGGAGGGGTTCACGTTTGACACGCCTCAGCAGCAGGTACTGGGGCAGCAGGCTTTCTTTGCCTACATCGGCAAGAATTACCGCCGATGGCTCCACGATGCACGGGACCGGGCGAAGAAGGCGCTGCCCGCGGGTGCCCCGATGACGGACATGGCGAGATATCCCCCACATTGGATATCTCACCGTGTATGGGGGGAGATGATAGATCGGTGGGCTACGGATCCAGGTTGGGACGCCAAGAGTAAGAGCGGGACTGAGAACAGACAGAACAAAGATCCGACGCACACGGGGGGGTCGGTGCCACACGACATCGTCCGACACAAGAACGCGGTCGAGCACCCGGATCTGGAGGACGATGAGGTCGTAGCTCTGACGTATAATCAGACGCACGTGCGGAAGAAGGACAAGGACGAGACGCACCGGGCGGGCGACTATATTTCAGATATTGCCCGGCGGATCGATGTGAGTCAATTTATTTAAGTTAATGTTTTTTCTTTCTATCCTCAATGTCTGTTTCGTTAATTAATGCCCTAACATATCGTTAAACCACTATTTTTGCAGGCCTCGTATGAACAGCTAAGGGGGTCCGAGCAGCAGTCCGGACAGCCATCAGCGTCCACTAGTACGGCTGCGAGTACTGAGGGGTTGAAGCGATGGCTGGATACGCCGGAGGTCGTGAATCGGCCGAAAGGCCGCATACGCGGCCTGCCTAGCACGACTGCTCGTGCCGTGATAGGAGCGTCCTCACCCCCTGCTGCCCCTCCACAGACACCGGCTCCTCGGCCTCAGTTGGACGACGAGGAGATCCAGCGCATTGCTACAGTGGTGTGCCGGATGATCAGGGAGCAGGGCACTGCTGGACAGGCCGCCCCGGCCCCGGATCAGCAGGATCCAGATCCGGGACTCGGGAACCCCTGATGAGCCCCTTCCCGTGCCCGTTCCTAGCTTCCCCCCCCCCCGTGCCCGCCTTGTACTCTTCTCCCCTCTCCTAACCGGCTATATCCGGTTCCCGGCTTGTACATATATGAATTTTTTTTATTATAATTTTTTTTTATAATTGATTATATATATTTCTTTCTGTATTGATTATTGCGCGTTGTTGTTGAGATTTGAAAATTGTATTACAGGTTTGGGTAATTGAAAAATAAAAAAAAATTCAAAAAAAAAATTGACTTTTGGCGACGGATTAATTCCGTCGCTAAAGTATTCCTACAATCAGTTATTTAGCGACGGAATATTCCGTCGCTAAATAAGTTTTTTAGCGACGGAATATTCCGTCTCGAAAATATAAATCCGTCGCTAAAGAATATAATTCGCGACGGAATATCCGTCGCTAATTAAAATAAATCCGTCGGTAAAAATGACATATTTAGCGACGGATTTAAAAATTCCGTCGCTAAACTATTAGTGACGGGCTTTTATACGAGGGATATTTAGCGACGGTGAATCCGTCGCTAATTCTTTTAGAGACGGATTTTTGGCTTTTAGCGACGGATTACCCCGTCGCTAAAACCCTGTTTTCTTGTAGTGGATAATTAACCTAGGTCACAGTTTACCATGGTTTAAAAAGTTTCATATTCAAACAGCCCGCCCATAATTTTCTACCACATAAATCACAGTTTCCATTGATATATGCTTTCATTTCTAAATTGTCGTTCTCTTTCTTCAGCTTCATCTCGCATCTCTCTGCCTTTCATCTCTGTCGACAACCTCCGCCTCTGCCATCTCCCACGAGAACCGCACGTCTACCATTTCATCTACTACTATCTGATATCCAGTTGTCCCCATCTCTGCGAGAAACTCTCGTCCTACTCCTTCATCTTTATTCCCTTATATTTAGTCACTCACGGTTGAGCATTCATAAATGGCCATTGGAGATGATGGCAGCCAATTCATATTCAACTTCATCATATTTCTTCTTTCAAGAGTTGATTGTATGGGCATGTGGAAGCTTCATGTATGATACTTGGGTGGTTGCTGAAGTGTGGATGAGAAATACGGAGTATGTTTTAAAAGAGAAGAAAATTAATTGGGTTGAATCATTTAGAGACTTTAGAGTGAAATCTGAATATTGTCATAGTACAACAACTACAATTTGTTCCATAACTTTGAGAATTTCAATAAACTTGACACACACATCAAGTGTTTCACCATAAACAGGTTGAAGTGAAGTGTCAAACCTTTGACTATGAATACGTCGAAGTTAAAACGCTTGAACAGATTTACTACCCGCGTGCACCAGTTAAGAAAAAAACCAAATCTGATGGTTTATTCAATACACACGGGGATTCCTAACAAGTGAATTACATTTTCATAAAGTATCTTAAACAGATCTAAAATAATCTGGAATAATAGCTTTCTTGAATCACTGGAAGCATGTCTTGAGTCGGAGGAAAGCTACAAGTCTAGGCCGTTGATGGTATGACTAGAAGGAATTGCCATTGGTGAGAATTTCAAGCGAGAAGATGGCAGGACTGTACTTATGACGGATACAAACCGTGGTTTTGAGATGGTAAGATAGAACTGACCAAATGCTTTTGGTGCGCATTTCTGCAACATGAAGG
Source organism: Escallonia herrerae (assembly GCA_033070095.1). NCBI lineage: Eukaryota > Viridiplantae > Streptophyta > Magnoliopsida > Escalloniales > Escalloniaceae > Escallonia > Escallonia herrerae. Next base: position 133,900 of record JAVXUP010002155.1, on the reverse strand, counting down.
GGTGGAGTTGAAGGCATTTGAAAGTTCATGTGAAATTCTTACCATGCAACAAATGTTTGCCTATTTGCTTTTCTGCTTGTGCTTGCACTTTTGGCACCGAAACTGACCGAAGAGTAACACGATGGTCAAAGGCAAGTTTGCAGCCAAAAATTTTGTGCATGCAAAGTAATTGTTTTCCGACGTTTAATACCTGTGAAACGTATTTCTACAGTTATACCCTTTCGTCTCCACTTCTTCATTTGTTCTTTTGATGAGGAAGAAAGCATGTTAGGCAAGCCTTCTCAGGAACTGGTTTTGAGAATTGTTGTTTTAGATCCAAGGTTGAAAACATCTTCAAGGTAATTTCAAAACCATCCACAGTTCTCTTCTATAACGATCGCAATTAGCTACCGCCATAAAATGCAGTTGCTAAATTACAAATTCCCAACAGCTTTAGCAGCTGCTAGCTATTTAAAGCAGCCACCGAGCGTATACACATTCTGGAGGGTTAATAAAATAGTTGGCGCAACATTTAGCAACCTCTAATAATTACCGACCACGGAGCAGTTGCTAATTGTAAACTTAGAGTGTGTTTGATAACGCTATTAAGCACTTAAAATTTAAAGTTTTCAATGATTCTCACTTAAGTGTGTTTGATAACGCTAAACCTTGTATCACTTAAAAAATTAATTTCTACCAAAAATAGACTAAAATTTTAAGTCAAGGTGGACTTACTTAATACTGATCACTTAATTTTAAGTGAGGTGGTTAAAAGTTATTTGATATATTTTTATGTAAAAAAATAATTAACACCACGATGCAGCCTCAATTAATTTGCTGGCAACACCGCCTCCACTAAAATACAACCACCACCACAATCGTTATTTTATTTTGCTATCATCACCACAATTATCACGATCTAACCACTATCACCACCACCACTGACACCATCACAAGGACAAAGCCACCTCTACCATACCGTCGCTGTTGTCACCACGTCTATTTCTGACAAAAATATCTAAAGATCCACCACATTATAACCATTGACATGACTACAATGTCGCTGCCTATCTTATCATCACAGTTACCAACATTATGTCTTCATGCACCATTATCACTACCATTGACACATTTTTTCCGTCTCGCCGCCACTACTCCATCGTCACTGTCACCATCACCACCAACACAATTTTAGTCGCCTAAAAAAAGTTATAAAGTACATAAACAAATACATAGTTTTGGTAAACAAAGATAAATTTGTAAATAAATAATTTTCAGACATCTGCTTTTAATTTACCAAACATGTTAACTTATTTTTCAGTAAAAATTCAGTAGCTTAAAAAATTCAATTTTACGAATTCAGTACTTATTTTTTTCTGCACTTAAATTTCAGTTTTATCAAACAGCCCCTTAGCAAGCATAATTAGAGACCGATTTTGCCAAGTCTAATTTTATTTCCATCTTTGAGTTTCACCTCTCTAGTCTTGACTTCGCTCGCTCAATTTATTTCTCATTCTCACTTCCACCTCACCATAGATCTGCAGCCCCTCTCTTTATCTCATCCTCGGCTGCCTCCCTCTCTTTCCCTCTTCCTTACCACCCTAACCACCATAGCCTCTGCCGTCGCCTCCCCCTCTCTCCCCCTTCCCTACCACCCCAACCACCATAGCTTCTGCCGTCGCCTTCGCCTCTCTCCCCCTTCCCTACCACCCCAACCACCGTAGCTGTTCATCTGTAAATGAAAATCCATACAAATTACATTTTAAGAAATGGCAAAACAATTTTAAAAACAAAAGTGATAGTAGGAAGCAAAAAGACTCGTGCAACAGGGCCGTTTCTCTTATGTTCAGTTGGTATTAGCAAGAATATTACAAAAAGGGACCTTATATCCAGTCAGATAAGGGAAGATTAGTTATAAATATTGTCCCGTGTTTATCATCATAACAGATAGGATTATTTTGCAATCTCCACCACCGGCAGCAACCACCATCCTAAGCCCATCGCCACAATGCCAACACCACTAAAACCACCACACCAACACACGCACTACAATCACCGCAACGACAACCATTCATATGAGCAACCACCAATTTGAACCCACCATCAACACCACCACCACACCAGCTACTACAACCGGTATCAACAAGCACAACCACCCATTAGCCAATTGCGTACCCAAAACTATCATCATTGCCCACCGCACCAAGACTATAGATCCCAAAATTTAAACACACCACCTCCACAACCTCTGTCACCCACCAGCAATGGCCACGACAACATATCGACCACCACCAACCTCCATCATCCACCATCACCCACTAGCAACATATCATTCCAGATCTAAATTGCAAGTCTGCCTATAAATTAAACACAAAAATAAGCAGACACCAGCACGATCTACCTGGTGAAGATTAACCAGGGGAAGCAATCGTGCCAAGGCAGCAGGCACCACGATGACGGTGACGCTTCACATTTTTTATGCACCACCACCGATCGTCTCCACCCTCACCTCGAAGCAGAAGAGAGACGGTCGAGAAAGAATAAATAGATGTAGGAGATAGGTTTTGCAGAGGCGGGTGCTATGTTGGCGGTGCTCTACTAGCACCACAAGAAAATATGTATTGTGTGACAGATTTTTAGCGACGGAAGGTATTCCGTCTCTAAAAAGGCCTTTAAGCGACGGAATATCTCGTCGTTAAAAATCCGTCGTTTAATACTATTACCGACGGAAGCCATCGTCGGTAAAAGTATTTGCAGAAGGACTTTTAACGGCGGACTTTTAGTGACTGAGTTATTGTCGCCAATTTTTTTTAAAAAAAATAGTATTTTCTGAAGGTTTAAAAATTATTTAAACGACGGAATAAAACCATCGCTAAAAAGTCTGTCGGTAAAAGTCAGACCTTCACCGCTGGATTTTTAGTGACAGTATTATTCCGTCGCTAAAGATCCTCGATATAAATCCACATCGGTTTTTTTCTCTCTCCCTGTTTCTCTCTCCGAAATTCTTCTCTCACCCCTCTCTACGGTGACCCACCTCCGGCGACCCTCTCTACGGCGACCCACCTCCGGCGACCCGCTCTACGGCGACCCACCTTCGGCGACACCCCCGTCCCCCACTCAACGCTGTGCCACCAAGCCTTCCATTACCGCCATGCCACAAAGCTCTCCCCTTGCACCACGCGACGAAGCCCACCACTGTCAACGCACCACCAACGCCGCCGCCGTCATACCCAACTCGAGATCTGTATGTCAATTGCCCTAAATTAATCTTGTTGTTTATTTTTCAAAGTTGATTATCAAGCATTTGGCCATATTCGAATTTGTCTTCTTTGCCATGTATAATCTGATGTTGTTGTTAATTTGGACATTTGGCCATTATTTTGTCTTCTGAATTTGTTGATTATGAAGCAATTGGGCTAATTGAACCCCAAATTGAAGTAATTGAACCCTAAATTGAATGCCCTAATCGAATCAAACCCTAAATTAAACTAATTGAACCCTAACTTGAATGCCCTAATCCAACCGAACCATAAATTGAATGCCCTAATCCGACCGAATCCTAAATTGAACTTATTGAACCCCCTAATTGAACCCTAAATTGAATGTCCCAATTCAAACGTCCCCTAAATTGAACTAATTGAACCATAATTGAACCCTAAATTGAAGTAATTAAACCCTAAATTGAATGCCATAATCCGGGGTCGAACCCTAAATTGAACCCCTAATTGAACCCTAAATTGCATGCCCTAATCCAATCGAACCCTAAATTGAACTAATTGAACCCTAAATTGAATGCCCCAATTAACCGAACCCTAAATTGAACTAATAGAACCCCCTAATTGAACCCTAAATTGAAGTAATTGAATCCTAATTAAACCCTAAATTGAATGCCTTAATCGAATAGAACCCATATTTAAACTAATTGAACCCCTAATTGAACCTTAAATTGAATGCCCTAATCTAATCGAACCCTAAATTGAACTTATTGAACCCCCTAATTGAATGCCCCAATTCAACCGACCACTAAATTGAACTATAATTGAACCCTAAATTGAGGTAATCGAACCCTAATTAAACTACTTGAACCCCTAATTGAACCGAACCCTAAATTAAACTATTTGAACCCTTAATTGAACCCTAAATTGAATGCCTTAATCCAATCGATAGATGACTTTATGTTGTTAATTGATGATTTTAGGTTATTAGCTGTGCATTTGAAGTAAATGAGATTATTAATTGATGATTTTAGGTTGTTAATTGATGATTTTAGATTGTTAATTGTGCATTGAGCATTTGAGATATTGAGATTGTTGAGGGAGGATGGGACCCAATTGGATTGAATGTGTGATTTTTATTAATTTTTATTGCATTGGGCATTTGAGAATTGAGATTGTTGACGGAGGATGAGACTCAATTGGATTGAGATCCCCATTAGGTCGCACAGACACGGACACTGCGTCCGATCGACGCTGACATCGAAACAACATATTTTAGCTTTATACTTGTGGACACCTCTTCAATGGGCGTCCGACACCTCTTCAATGGGTGTCCGGCACCGTGTCGTCCGGCACCTCTTCAATGGGTGTCGAACACCCTATATGAGGTGTCGAACATGCGTCCGGAGATGTTCGACACGTGTCCGGATGTGTCGATAAGGTGTCGAGGTGTTGGTAGGTCACGGACACCCCGTCCGATCGACACCGACACCAAAAAATGTTACATTTTTTCTTTATATGTGTGGACACCTCTTGAAGGGGTGACGGACACGTTGTCTGGCATTTAAAAAATAAATCAATGACTTCGGACGTGTTTGGAGGTGTCGGTACGTGTTGGTAGGTGTCGGACACGTGTCGAGAGGTGTCAGACACGTTTCTGGAGGTGTTCGACACGTTTCTGGATGTGTCGATGAGGTGTCGAGGTGTCGGTAGGTCACGGACACTGCGTCCGATCAACACCGACACCGAAATGTCACAATTTGGCTTTATACTTGTGGACACCTCTTCAAGAGGTGTCCGGCACCTCTTCAGGGGGTGATGGACACGGCGTCCGACATTTAAAAAATAAATCAATGTCTTCAGTCGTGTTCGGAGATGTCGGACACCACACCGACACCCTATATGAAGTATTGGGAATTGAGATTGTTGACTGTGCATTGAGAATTTAAGAATTGAGATTGTTAATGGAGGATGTGACCCAATTGGATTAAGATATCTGTGAATTAGTTGAATAGTTGGTTGTTGAATTTAGGTTAATTAGGTTAACGCGACATTTTTAGCACCCCTTAGAATCTCATCGTGGCTCCAGCACTGGCTATAATTAGCCCTAATTAGTCCCGATCAACCCTAATGAACCCAATTAACCCTAATTAGCTCTAACGAGCCGAATTAATTTTAATTTACCCTAAGAACCCAATGAAAATTAAATCAGCTGTAATTACTCCAAATTGATCCTAATTAACACCAATCAGTCCAAATTAAACCCTAAGTAGCACTAATTACTCATATCTTATAGACCCGTGATTAGATTAATTAAACCCTAAAACCGAACTAAACTCTGATTACGCGCCTAAGTAGTCGTAATTAAGCCTAATAACCCAATTAAGCCTAATTAGCCCTAATTAGGACTAATCAACACTACTCCGCACAATTAAACCCTAATTAGCTCAAAATAACCCTAATTAGTCCTAATCAACCCTAATTAGCTATAATTAGTCCAAGGTAGTCCTCATTAACTCTAATTAGCCCTAACATAACCCAATTAATGCCTAATTAGGACTAATCAACACGACTCCGCACAATAAAACCCGGCTATTAGCTCAAAATAACCTTAATTACTCATAATCAACCCTAATTAGCTATAATTAGCCCAAGGTAATCCTCATTAACACTAATTAGCCCAAAGATTGTTCAATTACTCATTTCTTATAAAACCTGCATTCTTTATATTCGTTGTTGTTTTGCGAAGTCCATTGGCAACGAGATGGTTCAACTCGTTGCCAATGAGTTGAACCAACTCCTAATTAGAGGAATCCGTGTTAGCACTCAAGGGATTGTAGATGTCAATGTCAAGTCAAGACTTGCATCAGACGAGCCCTTTGTGTTTGCTAGTCAAGCTGTACAAGTCTTTTACGCGGAGGATGTCGCCAATCCCAAATCTCATTGGTATACAATTATTAAGTCCAAGAAATTGCCCGTGACATATGACAATGAGCTAGACTCATTTCAAGCCGACCAACCACCTGTCTTGTTCCCTGTTGAGGTCAACAACGAGGAGGACAATCTTCCTCTTCCAACAACACTTCATGTAGGAGAAGAAGTCGTAGATGATGACACGGAAGATGTGAAAAGTATTGGAGATGATGTGACCGAGTCTACTGATGAAGAGGATGAAGAGTCCCACGAAGATGAAGTGGACGACGAGTCCCACGAAGAAGAGGACGACGAGGAAAGTGATGAAGATGATGATGATTCTCAAACTGAAAGTGATTGAGTTGTAATGTTGTAAGAAGCCGGGGAAAAAATGTAGTCACATTTTAGAACTTGGTTCACATTGATGTGTTTTTGCACCTCCGTTCATATATATATAATGCCGATGATGATTTCTGCAAAATTATTGTTTTTAATGTGTTCATGTATTTGTAATTTATCTATACGAAGTCAGATATGGATAGGATATATGGATAGGATACGGGCTATTCGTGGCCTGGTTGGACGCCGAGCTGCTTCCTCCCTGGTGGGTCCCACCTCGTCATTACCCACTGATGACGAGGCACAGAGTGATCGTGTACAGCAGATAGGGCCCGAGCTCTAGCCCCAGCCCTAGCCGTCATCATCGCCCCAGCCCGACGCAGATTCATCCCACACGCGCGTTGATTCTCCTTCTTCCGTGGATTCTACCACAGGTATAGTTGATAACGGTATTTAGTACATTTTTGCTAGCCTTATATTTAAAGTATATTTGAACTGTATTAATGTTGGTGTTTTGTAGGATCTCGACGAGGCCGTGGTCCGACACTCGGGGTATGCATCGACCCCCAGCGTAAACAGAGAGTTACGCTCACCCAAGAGGGCCTGTAAGTAAAAAAATATCACATCATGCCTTATATTTAAAATTTTGGGGTATTAATTTATATTTGAACTGTATTAATTTATTTATTTACTTCTTTGGCAGGATCCTGGAGAATCAGGCGAGGACGAAGATCGGCGTTCTTGTGAAGGGCCGATTCTTCGAGCCACGCCTATACTGGAAGGACTGGGATGTCTCTACGAGGGAGTCCCTATGGGAGGAGTGGCTGGTACGGTTAAGTATTTTTTTCAGCGATAGTATTTGTTTAATTAAAGTTTGTTTTCTGTAGTTAATTTGTGTTATTGAATGCCTTACAGGAGGGGTTCACGTTTGACTCGCATGAGTAGCAGGCACTGGGGCAGCAGGTCTTCTTTGCTTACATCGGCAAAAATTACCGCCGATGGCTCCACGACGCAAGGGACCGGGCGAAGAAGATGCTGTCCGAGGGTGCCCCAATGATGGAGATGACGAGATATCCCCCACATTGGATATCTCCGACTGTATGGACGGCGATGATAGATCGGTAGGCTGCAGATCCAGGTTGGGACGCCAAGAGTAAGTGCGGGGCTGAGAACAGACAGAACAAAGATCCGACGCACACGGGGGGTCAGTTCCACACAACATTGTCCGACACAAGAATGCGGTTGAGCACCCGGATCTGGAGGATGGTGAGGTCGTAGGTTTGACGTATAATCAGACGCACGGGCGGAAGAAGGACAAGGACGAGGCGCACCGAGCGGGCGACTATATTTCAGATATTGCGCGGTGGATCGATGTGAGTCAATTTGTTTAAGTTGTTAATTTTTTGTCTTTCTATCCTCAATGTCTGTTGCGTTAATTAATGCCTTAACATATCTTTATATCACTATTTTTTGCAGACCTCGTATGAAAAGCTTAGGGGGTCCGAGGAGCAGTCCGGACAGCCATCAGCGTCCACTAGTACGGGTGCGAGTACTGGGGCGTTGAAGCGATAGTTGGATACGCCGGAGGTCGTCAATCGGCCAAAAGGCCGCATACGCGGCTTGCCTAGTCGGACTGCTTGTGTCGTTATAGGAGCGTCCTCACCCCCCACTGCCCCTCCACAGACACCGGCTCCTCGGCATCCGTTGGACGATGAGGAGATCGCGCGCATTGCTACGGTGGTGTTGAGGATGATCAGGGAGCAGGATCAGTAGGGTACCGCAGCTGGACATGCCGAGCCGGCCCCGAATCAGCAGGATCCAGATCCGGGACTCGGCAACCCCTGATGAGCCTCTTCTCGTGCCCGGTCCCAGCTTCCCCCTAGCCCCGCGCCCGGCTTGTACTCTTCTCCCCTCCCCTAATCAGCTGTATCCGGTTCCCAACTTGTACATAATGAGTCTTTTTTATGATTAATTTTACATATTTCTTTGTGTATTGATTATTGCGCGTTGTTGTTGATGATTGATTTTTTTATTACAGGTTTGGGCATTAGAAAAATAAATATATATATTTTAAAAAAAAATTGACTTTTGGCGACAGATTATATCCGTCGCTAAAAGTTTTTTATTACTATCAGTGTTTAGCGACGGATTATTCCTTTGCTAAATAAGACATTTCGCGACGGAATATTCCGTCCCTAAAATATTTATTCCTTCGCTAATTAACAAAAAATTAAATTAAATACTTAAAATATAATTAGAGACGGATATTCCGTCGCTAATTAATAAATAAATCCGTCGCAAAAACTTATATATTACACGACGGATTTGAAAATTTAACGGGCTTTTATACGAGAGACTTTTAGCGACGGTAAATCCGTCGCTAAAACATTTAGCGACGGATTTTCCCGTCGCTAAAAGCCTTTTTTCTTGTAGTGTGGCAATGCTCCTCTTCTTCAGTCCGTCAGTTAAATCACCACCCTCCCCACCCTCCTCCTACCAATGGTACAAAATTATGAGATAAAAGCCGTTCAACGAATAAATTATCCGGCCCTTAATTGTGTTGCCAAACGCCGGGTAAGATCATTTCTATCCTATCCGCAGTTCTTAATCATCCTTAAAAATTTACTTAATGTATCTTTGACCCAATAATGATGCTAAAATTGAACTTTCCTTTTTGTGAGGAGTCAGAGATATGTTCAGTTAATGATACATGTGTTGGTCAAAAGATTTATGATATACAGTACTGATTTCCGTAACAAGTGCCCAAAGTAAGCCGTCGTAAAAATTGCCCCAAAATAAGCTGTTTACCAGTTCAACAAGAATACTTATTCAAAACACTTATGAGAAATCCGTATCATTTGCAGCAAAGAATTCTTTTCCCCGGCAGTAGTTCAACAAGAATAACTCTTCGAAGCACCATAAACAATCTGCATCTGTTGTGGCGAAGAATTCTTATCTATCTTACGACCGGCAAAGGAAACCGGCATGGATTACTTCTTTAATGGAGCAGACGTCGAGATCAATGGCGACAAAGGTGCTTTTCGCCGTGCGTTCTACGAGGGAAAAGTAATCCGCCCACCAAATTCAAAACGCAAGAGGAACCTCGCACTGGTCGAGTACAAAACTCTAAGGACCACCAACAACAGGACAGAGCCGCTAATGGAGGAGCTCAACGTGGTGAACCTGCGCCCGCAGCCGCCGCGCGAGCCTGTCCGGAGGTTCAACATCAGTGACTTGGTGGACGCGTACCTTTACGGCGGGTGGTGGGAGGGAGTGGTCGTCAGAGTGCTTTCCAGTGAGATGTACGTTGTGCATTTCAGGGCTCTTGCTCAGGAGATCGCGTTTGGGCCACGGGAGCTCCGGCTTCACCGCGAGTGGGTTCACGGGTCATGGGTTCCACCATATGAAGATGAGGTATTGTGGATTTGACCCAAGCGCTTTTTCGTGATTTACTGATTTAGGGTTTTGCAAATTTCTTCTTATGATCTCTTTTACGCGTTACTTTTTGATGGTTCAATCTGCATGCTGATTGATGATAGCTGTAGCTTTTTGTTGATCGTGGACCTAGGTTACACTCTCGCTCTTGATCCTTGCTCGCGCTTCTAAATTTGTGTCATATTTTGCGTTCTCCCGCTCTCACGGAAGCGCGGCCAAGCACCCCCATGAAATCTCAGACCCCAGCCAAATTAAAAACCAAATCACATGCCCAATCTGTGCATCACTTCTACGCAATTTTGTAGAATCTCCTCATAAGGGTGCTACACAGTGTTGGCTCATTAGATGAGGAGGACAAGGACAATGACGCCTATGCGCAGCTCAAGGATACCCTCTTCTGAATTTCATCTCCTAGGCCATAAGTGAGGTGTTGTGCGAACTGCAAACCTTGTTGTTGCATATTCAAAACGTAAAAATCTCTGATAGGAGTTATCATTATGGACATGGTTGCATATTTAAATACGACCATCTTTGACGTCGGAGTTATTTTGATGAACATCATATGTCAGATGAATGATTTTTGTTTTTGTTACATTACGTTATTATGTACCTTGCGCCCTCTTTATGGAAGCAAAGCCACTAGGTTGCATGGCGGTTGCTATTTGGAACCAGTGACTTATATAACTCGATATGAACTCAGAAGATATGATCTGACAACTTTGGAAGTTACTCTCGAGAAACAACTGCGAAAGTATTTAGATTATAAACGTCTGTAGAATGTCCAAATGCGAGATCTTATATCTTCCTCGTATCTTTTAAATGATGGTTAGGACGAAAGTGCATTGAACATTGAGATCTCGAACAGAGTACTATTCGTTATAACAAAGTACGATCCGATAAATTTAGGACCCTAATCTTGTTTGCAAAGTACTTGCCATTATTTCTCAACGTGTATGTTCGTTTTGGAGAAGCATTGAGCTTGTGACACATTATAGATAGGTTTTATGAGCGAGGGTGGATGTTCTAATCTTGTGTGTCAATTCTACGCGCATGGTAACATTTCTGACCTTTTCTGCAGGAAGCGTCAAGCTCAACTTCAGCGCAGTCCTGCATAGATACAGTAGATGAGATGTTTAGCATAGGGACAGCCATTGAAGTTAGCATTGACGAGGATGGTTTTCAAGGTTCTTGGTTTGCGGCAACTGTTATGGAACTATTAGGTAATAGCAAGTACTTGATCCAGTACAAGAACCTAATAAATGATGAAGACACCGAGTTACTAAAAGAAGTGGTCGATTACTCGAACATACGACCCATTCCACCTGAGACTCTAGTAATTGACGATTTCAATTGGCTTGAAGAAGTTGATGCTTGGTACAATGAGGGGTGGTGGGTTGGTGTGATTGACCAAGTTCTCGAGGGCCAAAAGTACCTTGTCTACTTCAAGGGATATGATGACGTAATGGAGTTCAAACACTCTGATCTAAGGCTACATCAGGATTGGATTAATGGCAAATGGGTGATGACTTCTTAGGAATATGAAAGGTTAGGAATTTGGATGGCTGACCCTGGTTAACTTTTGTGAAGCATTTGCGTTTAAGTGGCGAACAAAGGGTTGCTTGGACTTGGAGAATACTTGGGAGTTATAGTGAGAGCAACATATAAGTTTCCCTTCAGATACTTGTGCAACTAGCAGTCCTGATTCCAAATTGTATCACATAAACTCTTCAAATGCTTATAATAATGTTGCTTAATCCTTGTTGGCCATTGATCACCTTATTTGGTTCATTCCTTAAAAAGTTTGTCTGTGTTAAATCATTTGCAACAAACTCACCCTTATTAGTTCCTCAATGTAAATTCCCCCGATATGACACAAGACCCAGTTTTGTTTTCTCCCATAGAACTTGGAACCTTTTATCAACAAGGGCCAGCCTTAGTAATTCTCTCTCGGTGCAGGCTTTATCCTAACCGAATCATAGTTCTTCTTACTATTTAAGCTCTTGTGATTCAGTATAATATGGTTGCCTGAGTAAGAAGCTAACAGATAAAAGCTAATTAAAAGAATGAAGCATTGTCTAACATGAAATGCTGGCAATGACAACAGTACAATTGGGCATGCATGGTTCATTTTTGTATGTAAGGTGCTTGCATTGTTCCGTAATGCTGAAATTACGTGCACACATCATTGTGTTTATAGCATTATGAAAGGAAGAAAATAATGCAGTTGTGGTATCACTCACTAGCCTAAGAATCCATGCACTAACTAACTTAAGAACTCGTGCCTACCACCGGATAGTCATATTAATAATGCTTCTTTAAAAGTTTTGAATTGCCTCATAAACTTTAACTTTAATGTGTTCAGTTAAGTAATTACTTACAATGTTAGTAATTATTTACATGCTCATTTCATCCAAATGGTTATATCAAGGTTTAATCAGGTGAACTTACTTTGAAGTTTTTAACATAGCAACCAACCTTGGAGTATCGGTAAGCAAAGCACTTGTCCATTCAGCTTAGAGGTGTCAAATGGGTCAAGCTTGGGCCGGCCCAGCCCAAGCCCAACTGGCCTCCAGTAAAAAGAGGCCGGGGCCGGGCCAGTGGGGCTGCCAAACGGGCCTGGTCGGGCCAGATTGGAGGGAAATCTGGGCCCAGTCCAAGCCCTGGCCCTAGGCCTAACATCTAGGGCCGGGCTCATTTATTTATTTTTTTTGCATTTTTTTGTTATTCAAAGTAAAGGCTTTAATTACGGTGATTTCTTATTATTATTTAAGTAAATTGTAATGTAGTACTATGACTAAGATTTTTGTTATTATGTAAGCAAATTTTTCTCTCTCTCATTTACATCTCTCAATTTTAAATTTCTTCTTTCATATACTCTAGGCATGTCAAATATTCACAATTTCACGAACCTAATCTTTATCTTTTTATTTCATTATAAGTCATATACATTGAAGATAAATGTGTTCATAGGCCCTCCTCCTTTTATTCGGGCTTGGGACCGGCTGCTTGTAAACAAACAGGCGAAGTTACCTATTTTTTTATATATACGAAAAAATATTTATCTTGCTTGTAAAAACTTATTATATATATATATATATATATATATATATATATATATATATGAAAAAAACTATATTTCGTGAAAAAAATTATTCTTAAAACTTAAGAGAAGGAAAATAAAAAGAAATTACCTAATCATTCGGAAGTACTTCAATATCCGAGTCATTGCTCTTCCTATCATCAATCGGTTTATCTTGCTCGCGGTATTTTGCATCAAGATAATCCTTCCAACATACACATAACTCGAGCGACTCGGGGTTAAGACGACTCCTCCTGTCATCCAAAACCCTCCTACTCGCTGAAAATGCCGACTCTGAAGCAACCGTAGAAGCTTGCACTGGCAGTACATCTAGAGGTGTCAAATGAGCCGGGTGGCCCGCGGGCTGGCCCGGCCAGGCCCTTTTTTGGGCTCGGACTGGCTCTAACCCTTAGGGCTTGGGCCAGGGCCAGGCCTAATTTTTTGAGAAACAGGCCCGGGCCAGGCCCAGAAATGGCCCGGGTTTGGCCCGGCCCGGCCCTCTTTTGGCCCGAAAAATGGCCCCCTTTTGGCCCTATTTCTGGCCCTTTTTTGGCCCTACACACAGGCCCTCTTTTGGCCTAGTATTTTTGTATACACACATTATTATATATAAGTGTGCGTGTCCAACGATAATAGAATGTGTAATGAATCTGAACATGAATTATGATTATCGTTATTCCTTGGTGCAATAATCAAAGATATGTTTGACATAAAAAAAAGAATTAGATTACAAAGATTACAATCGAACCATGAGAAATCATGAGCCTCCTTGAAGAGGCCTTGGAGGTCTTGGATGAGTCGAACTTATTTGTCAATAAATACCAACCCGACTAATTCCACCCTCTTACATATAAATTAGTATTGTCATCCAATATTTAGTACTGAAGGATCTCCAGAAAACCACAGTTATTGTAAATGGCCTGCTGAGGATAACAAGTTCAATAAATGCCATTGATTACATACAAATGGTACAATACCATTTTGGCAGTAGAAGGCCATACTTCCTTTCACACATGTAGCATAGAAAACAGAAGGGCACTTGGGGACTGAATGGAAAGGGAAAGGAAGAAAGAGTGAGAAGAGAATCCAAAATTTTGACATGTTTAGTTACAAGCCTGTTTACAAGGTATTTCCCAACCTAAATCAGAAAATGCTCTAACAAAAGCTACTGAAATTAAACAAACAACAAAACATTGGCACCGTACGTAAAAAAATGCATGTTAAAATACATATAAAAAGCTAGTATTTATATTATTAAATAATAATAACAAAATAGATAGTAAAATAATAATATTATTTTGAATAACCAAAAAAAATTGGGCCAGGCCCAAGCCCGGCCCTAGATGTTGGGCTGAGGGCCTGGGCTTGGACTTCGCCCAGATAATCCCCCATTCTGGCCTGGCCCGGGCCGTTTAAGACGACTCCTCCTGTCATCCAAAAGGCCCGATGGGCTTGGGCTGGGCTGGCCCAAGCCCGGCCCATTTGATACTGGCAGTACATCCCGTGCAATTTGAGCTAAAGTTTTATACATGTTTTGATTTTGTTTTCAAAAATTTAACAAATTAAAATTAACATGTTCTTACATTGATAAATCAGTATTTGAATATACACCAATCTCATTAAAAGAGGAAAAAGTAGACGAACCTGCCGAATTAGAAGTACCTTCACCTGGTAGTTGTCTTGCTACTAGATGTTCAAAGCCCTTAAGGTATGGCGCATAATACCTCTCAGCAGTCGATGATGAAGCTCGTCCGCGCACGTCAGCAGAATTACGATAGAGGTTGAACAGTTCCTCAAATGTCTTGCTCACTTTCGCTGTGAGTGCGGTTGTGTCCTCTAGTGGGTAGCACATTAATCTTGATATCTCTTGTATCGAGACGTTCACGCCATGCAACTTTAACCTAGGATCTAAACAAGTAGCCACAGTAAAAACAACAGGCAGTTCACTCCAATATTTATTAAACTTTTTATCCATCACTTTTACTATTTCCTTAAAGGGTCCTATATATCTCCATTTTGTTAACATTGTAGCCATCTTGAGAATTTCTATTACAGCGAGAGGAGAGGTGGGATAGTACGTACCAGACAATAAATTGGTAGACGTGTAAAATACCTCCAAAAATTCAGCTAGGTATGTGGCCATCTGCCATTCCTCTTGAGTTGGCAAGCCGGCTGGGAACAAGGTTAGTAGAAAATGCGTATAGACTTCTCTGTATGCCAGAATGTGTAAAAGCATATGGTATGTAGAGTTCCACCTGTGGACCACATCTGTAACTGCTCTCCTGCGAGGCATATTATATTCAACACACAACGTTTTAAATTGTTGTGTTCTCGGACTCGAACTATTAACATACGCTGTCATACCCCTCATTTTGACAAGAATATCTCCTGCAGCAGCTAAACCATCTTGAACAATTAAATTAATTATATGACAAACACAACGAACATGAAATAATTTACCAGAAAGTACAGGTTTGAGGCTCTCCTGTAAAGCATCAACAGCAGCTGTATTGTTAGAAGCATTATCAAAACTAATACTCATAATCTTATCCTTTAATTTAAATGTGGTACATGCTTTTAATATAATACTAGCAATGTTCATTCCATCATGCGGAAAAGGAAAGAGCTCGAAAGCGATGATTCTCTTGTGCATAATCCAATCTGCATCAATCCAATAGGCCGTCACACAAGTATAACTAACAAAAGTAAATGGAGATTGCCAAATATCAGAAGTAAGACTAACTTTACCGTCAAATTTATCGAAATAATCGATCAGGCGTGCTTTAGCAGCATTATACTGTCGGAGTGCATCGGATCTAGTTGTGTTTCTATGAACCTTTTTGTACAAAGGTTGAACGTATGTGTTCATATATCTAGAGTGCTTAGCATTATCGGCAAAAGAAAAGGCTTGTTCATCGTGAATAACAAATTCAGCGAGACCGTCTCTTTGCTCTCGCTGATTATAAACAAATAACTTACCGTCAAAAGATAACTGCGTTTGGGTAGGTTCGACGTGGCCTTGTCGAGGTGCACACTGAGGGTAATGCCTGTTAAGATGTCCATTACCACTACCAGACGAAAATAATTTAGCACAGTACTTACATCGAGCTTTTCGGATGCCGTCCACCATAACTTCATCAAAATGATTCCAACACTCGGCTTTCTTTTTTTTTCCCTTTTGGACTTCTGGCTCATTACCGGAGGCATTGCTCGGCCCTTCTTCATCATGACCAGGTGTAAAATCCCGATTTTAGGTTTGAATTTTTAGTAATTTTAAACAATTTTTTTTTTCTAAATTCTTTTAACGCCAAATTTTACAAGTAAGAATATTTGCATCTTTTTAGCGAGGAACTCTTACTTAGCATTGATACTTTTATTATAGCGAAAATTATATAAGTAATTATTTGAGTTCTTTTGGCAACGAAATTCTTTTGTTAACATTGATACTTTCTACGTGACCATTTTTAGCGACACATGGTGGAACGGATTAGTGTAATAGTCGTTAATAATTTTCTAACATATAGTTTATCGTAAGTATTTTATTTTTGGACCATTCTCACAATCATAAGTTGGGTTAGAAGTTTTAGCGGTCCAGGCAAATGGACGTGTAGGGTTTTCTTTTCAATTTCTAACTAGGGTTTTCTTCCTATATATATATATATATATATATATATATATATATATATATATATATATATAAGACATTGTTATGGGCCAGCCACCCCTTCTGGCCGTCAAACTCCATCTGGTTCATGATAGAAGGAGATACCGAGAGGAGAAAGAAGAGAGCTTGAAGGGGAATTTTCCGGCAAGGTTCCGACAATCGAATAGGAATTTCGGTAAGCTTCCTTATAGCTTTTCTCTCTTATTTTATGGAGTTCAGTTTTAGATTCACTATTGTAATACATATATGACTGTGGGTATATGGATCTGTTGGATGTGAGGAGCTGTGAAGAGGGGAAAACTTGTTGAGTGTTTAAGGGGTTTAGCATTGTACCGTGAGATTGCAAGGTATGGTGAGCGCATGGTGGGCACAGGTGTACGGGTTTGGAGCCATGAGCGGCCACGGCTGCCGGGGATATGAGTTGCGGCACCGCCGTGGATCATATGAGGGTAGAAGCTATTTCAGTGGCTGCGATCTAGATAGAGAAAGCAACCATGACGGGGCCGTGGGGTGTGTGTGTAAGTGATATATTCATGTGTGAATTCCTGTGTACGTGAGTGGAGGAGTAAGGGAGAAGAAGGGCTGTCAAACAGCCCCATGAATGTGTGTATCTACCTTGAAGGTAGCCTGTGGGTGCGTGTGTTTGTATATGCCATGTACACAGGTGGGTACATGTTGTGAGTTTTGGGTTTGTGTGTGAATGGTGTTTTGAGGTGCATGGAGGCTTATGGAGTAGGTGAATTTATACAGTGCGTTTGGGAAGTATATGGTGAATATGAACCTGTGTGTGGAGGTGGGAATGATGGAATTGAAATGGGTGTTTATGAAATAAGGAAAGGGGTTTGATGAGGCAGCCGTGGTGGCTGCCATGAAAGATTTATGGGTAAAATGTTTATGGGTTTGTGTATAACTCAGTGTATATGTCAAATGGGATGTAGGAGCCATGATAACAATGGGAGTTAAGTGGGTTTTTAGAGAGAGGAAACCACTGCCACGAGGCAGTGGGTTCACGGCAGTGTGAAGGGAAGGTGATGGAGTGCTGTGCATTTAAATTCAAGGGTTTTATGATTGTGAGAAAAAGGGGCATGGGGAGGACTGCCAAGAAGAGATCCTTGAGTGGGGATTGCGCTTTGTGCGTGTGTAGTGTGGGTGTATTTTGTGGCTTTGTGAGACTGAGTGAACTGTGTGCATGTGTGTATGGGTATCATATATTTCTGAGTGTGGGTGTGCATGGTCACTGAGTGAAAGAAAAAGAACGGTTGTGTACCTGCTACGTGAGTGAGGCTGTGTGTGTATTGAGTGAGTGTGTGAGTATGTGGGTGAGGAAGTGTATGAAAAATGTAAGTTAGTTGGTTGTTTTATGTTGCATATGGATGGAAACAAACAAGAAGAAAAGAAAAAGAAGGAGGGACTGCCGTGAGGCAGCATGCAAGAGAAGAGAAGCTGCCGAAGTAGCTGGTGCAAGGGGTTGTGAGAGCTGTCCGCACTAGTATGTGTATACGGGTAGCATTAGGTTTGTTACGCACATTAGATAGTGTACAGTGAACATTAGCACGTGAAAATTTATAGTATAATACCTTAAGCTATAATAGAATTTCTGGAAAAATTTTATAAATTTCTGAGATTGTATGAATTTTCAGTATTTTCCGTAATTTCAGGTTTGGAAAATTATTTTGGAACCCTTAAACCCTGAAAATGCTATGGGAAAAATTATAGTAATGCTTTTATAGTATAAATAAGACTCAGTTTGAATTTAATGATTTTTAGAGTTTATTTGCTATGATTTCCATACCGCATCGGTTTTAGCAAAACGAAAAATAAAGAAATAGTTTTAGTGCCTTTTAGATTCTGATTTCAATTTCTATAATTTTTATATTTATTTTAAAGTTTGTATAAAAATTATTGGACTTATTTTCCAGCTGGAAGTAATTTTGATAATTTATGGGTTTTTATTGCATTTAAGGGAATTATTTTAATTCAAAAATATTCAAAAATTCAGAAAATTCATATTTTGACTTTTTATAATGTTTTAAGCTATAAAAGTGTTTTATTATAATTTATTTTGAATTTTAGAATATCAACATGCATTAAGGATCGTACAGAGTTCTCGGTTAGGTTGGCCGCGTGCGAGGCGCGCTTTGAGTTGAGTGATTTCGGAGTTAGAAGTGAGCATGTGGTGGGTAATTGATATTAGGTTTATAGTAATGTCGAATAGATTGTATTCTAATAAATGGATTGCCAATCTAGGTTTATTCAAAGAATATTGATCGAGGTTTGGCAGCATTGCGTAGCTATTCAGGTAAGTACCCCTGCCATATTCCTTCGTATACCCTATTTTCCGTCTATTTATATGTACAAATGAATTGTTCAATTAAAAGTTTAAAGCCTTTTGCACGCTACTGCTTTTGTGTAAATTGTTTGATGATAAAATACATCAAAATTGCCATGGAATGTTTTCTATGAATAGTGTTTTAAAGTTGGCTTATATATGTTGAATGAGACGGTACCCTGGCTTGGTTGTTGCGCCCCATATCCACGGGGGAAAGTTGGATTGTTGGGTCCTGGTCAACGGGACGATACGTTGACGCACAGTACTGTTGCTCGTGGTGCGCCCTTGCGTCCACACCAATATGTATCCCGGATGAAGGAGGGATTGTGGGCCCTAGTCGGGGGGCGCATACCCTGACCAAATAAATGTTCATCCCAGGTGGAGTAGGGATTGTGGGCCCTAGTCAGGGGGGAACGTACGCTGACCGCAACATGCCTATGTTACGATGAACTGTGATAGTTATTGATGAGCCTACTTGATGTCATACTTCGTTTCTGAGAATCTTGGATGAATTGCTTTCAAAAGTATATATATGCATAGTATCTCTTGTGAAATGTTTACCAGTTTTAAATTGAAGAAACCCATGGCATGTTTCATGTTTTTATGAATCCCAAAATCTATTTTAGGGATATGGTTTGTGTACTTACTGGGCCCCAAGCTCACCCCGTTTTATAAATGTTTTCAGGCGATCAACTAGATGAACATGAGTATTGCGAGGGAAATGAGAATGAAGCCGCGGGAGATGCTCGTTAGGAAGTTGTTTAAGCCCTTGAGAAATTGTAGAACTGCCAGTTATTATTTGAATTGTTCGTAACTTAATTTTAGGAGGTTTCTTTAAAATAAATGCTATCGGTCTTTTTAAGAGGATTTTAGTAGAGATGATTTGGGAAAGAGTTGTAAGGGCATCTTTAGAAATTCATGTTATGGTGTTAGTTAATGTATGATTTTAGAATTGTGTACAGGTTTTAGCGAGCAAGGCCTGGCAGAGCCCTAAATTGGAGTCTATTGGGTCTGCGGCCGATCACGTGCCTAGCTCGCGGGCCTGCCCGTGGGTTCGGGTCGTGACAGAAATGGTATCAGAGCATTACGGTTTTGGGATATTAGAATTTTAGAAATGATTTTGCTGGTTAGGTTATATGATTCATGATTCTATAGACTAGTATCTAGGCTAATGAAAGTGGGAAGGAGAAGGCTTGGACTAAATAATTTTAGGAATTTATTGATATGTGTTCTTATTACGAGTTTGGAAAAAAAAAAGTTAAGTAATTAGTTATTAAGCTGAAACAGTACATTTGGTGGTAGCTAGGGCTTAAGTTTGAGATACTGTAGACTCCCAAGCCTGAGATAAATTGTGATTGAGATTTAATTTTGAAAAGGTGGATTAGGTTTTGACCATTTTTCTTTTACCTGATGTTTCTGCATAAGATCAAGATTTGGGCCAATTACGCAGTAGTTGACCGATACTACTCACCTTTCGAATTTAAAGATTTTAAACAGTACCCAAAGAAGATGATTGGGAGATAGGATTATGATTTTCTTGTGAATAGCTCTAACAGCTTAGTGCCATAAGGTCTTTGGTGCAGGTACCTGTAAAGTCGCTGGGGATTTTACCCGAGTTTGGTTGCCAACCATTTAGATGGTTTTAGTTGTGTAATACACTTGAGGTGTTATGCCGATGGTTATGTGAGATCAAACATGATAAAGATCAGCTGTGTAAGGAACACCAAATTTCGAGGACGAAATTTCTTTAAGGGGGAGATAATGTAAAATCCCGATTTTAGGTTTGAATTTTTAGTAATTTTAAACAATTTTTTTTTTCTAAATTCTTTTAACGCCAAATTTTACAAGTAAGAATATTTGCATCTTTTTAGCGAGGAACTCTTACTTAGCATTGATACTTTTATTATAGCGAAAATTATATAAGTAATTATTTGAGTTCTTTTGGCAACGAAATTCTTTTGTTAACATTGATACTTTCTACGTGACCATTTTTAGCGACACATGGTGGAACGGATTAGTGTAATAGTCGTTAATAATTTTCTAACATATAGTTTATCGTAAGTATTTTATTTTTGGACCATTCTCACAATCATAAGTTGGGTTAGAAGTTTTAGCGGTCCAGGCAAATGGACGTGTAGGGTTTTCTTTTCAATTTCTAACTAGGGTTTTCTTCCTATATATATATATATATATATATATATATATATATATATATATATATATATATAAGACATTGTTATGGGCCAGCCACCCCTTCTGGCCGTCAAACTCCATCTGGTTCATGATAGAAGGAGATACCGAGAGGAGAAAGAAGAGAGCTTGAAGGGGAATTTTCCGGCAAGGTTCCGACAATCGAATAGGAATTTCGGTAAGCTTCCTTATAGCTTTTCTCTCTTATTTTATGGAGTTCAGTTTTAGATTCACTATTGTAATACATATATGACTGTGGGTATATGGATCTGTTGGATGTGAGGAGCTGTGAAGAGGGGAAAACTTGTTGAGTGTTTAAGGGGTTTAGCATTGTACCGTGAGATTGCAAGGTATGGTGAGCGCATGGTGGGCACAGGTGTACGGGTTTGGAGCCATGAGCGGCCACGGCTGCCGGGGATATGAGTTGCGGCACCGCCGTGGATCATATGAGGGTAGAAGCTATTTCAGTGGCTGCGATCTAGATAGAGAAAGCAACCATGACGGGGCCGTGGGGTGTGTGTGTAAGTGATATATTCATGTGTGAATTCCTGTGTACGTGAGTGGAGGAGTAAGGGAGAAGAAGGGCTGTCAAACAGCCCCATGAATGTGTGTATCTACCTTGAAGGTAGCCTGTGGGTGCGTGTGTTTGTATATGCCATGTACACAGGTGGGTACATGTTGTGAGTTTTGGGTTTGTGTGTGAATGGTGTTTTGAGGTGCATGGAGGCTTATGGAGTAGGTGAATTTATACAGTGCGTTTGGGAAGTATATGGTGAATATGAACCTGTGTGTGGAGGTGGGAATGATGGAATTGAAATGGGTGTTTATGAAATAAGGAAAGGGGTTTGATGAGGCAGCCGTGGTGGCTGCCATGAAAGATTTATGGGTAAAATGTTTATGGGTTTGTGTATAACTCAGTGTATATGTCAAATGGGATGTAGGAGCCATGATAACAATGGGAGTTAAGTGGGTTTTTAGAGAGAGGAAACCACTGCCACGAGGCAGTGGGTTCACGGCAGTGTGAAGGGAAGGTGATGGAGTGCTGTGCATTTAAATTCAAGGGTTTTATGATTGTGAGAAAAAGGGGCATGGGGAGGACTGCCAAGAAGAGATCCTTGAGTGGGGATTGCGCTTTGTGCGTGTGTAGTGTGGGTGTATTTTGTGGCTTTGTGAGACTGAGTGAACTGTGTGCATGTGTGTATGGGTATCATATATTTCTGAGTGTGGGTGTGCATGGTCACTGAGTGAAAGAAAAAGAACGGTTGTGTACCTGCTACGTGAGTGAGGCTGTGTGTGTATTGAGTGAGTGTGTGAGTATGTGGGTGAGGAAGTGTATGAAAAATGTAAGTTAGTTGGTTGTTTTATGTTGCATATGGATGGAAACAAACAAGAAGAAAAGAAAAAGAAGGAGGGACTGCCGTGAGGCAGCATGCAAGAGAAGAGAAGCTGCCGAAGTAGCTGGTGCAAGGGGTTGTGAGAGCTGTCCGCACTAGTATGTGTATACGGGTAGCATTAGGTTTGTTACGCACATTAGATAGTGTACAGTGAACATTAGCACGTGAAAATTTATAGTATAATACCTTAAGCTATAATAGAATTTCTGGAAAAATTTTATAAATTTCTGAGATTGTATGAATTTTCAGTATTTTCCGTAATTTCAGGTTTGGAAAATTATTTTGGAACCCTTAAACCCTGAAAATGCTATGGGAAAAATTATAGTAATGCTTTTATAGTATAAATAAGACTCAGTTTGAATTTAATGATTTTTAGAGTTTATTTGCTATGATTTCCATACCGCATCGGTTTTAGCAAAACGAAAAATAAAGAAATAGTTTTAGTGCCTTTTAGATTCTGATTTCAATTTCTATAATTTTTATATTTATTTTAAAGTTTGTATAAAAATTATTGGACTTATTTTCCAGCTGGAAGTAATTTTGATAATTTATGGGTTTTTATTGCATTTAAGGGAATTATTTTAATTCAAAAATATTCAAAAATTCAGAAAATTCATATTTTGACTTTTTATAATGTTTTAAGCTATAAAAGTGTTTTATTATAATTTATTTTGAATTTTAGAATATCAACATGCATTAAGGATCGTACAGAGTTCTCGGTTAGGTTGGCCGCGTGCGAGGCGCGCTTTGAGTTGAGTGATTTCGGAGTTAGAAGTGAGCATGTGGTGGGTAATTGATATTAGGTTTATAGTAATGTCGAATAGATTGTATTCTAATAAATGGATTGCCAATCTAGGTTTATTCAAAGAATATTGATCGAGGTTTGGCAGCATTGCGTAGCTATTCAGGTAAGTACCCCTGCCATATTCCTTCGTATACCCTATTTTCCGTCTATTTATATGTACAAATGAATTGTTCAATTAAAAGTTTAAAGCCTTTTGCACGCTACTGCTTTTGTGTAAATTGTTTGATGATAAAATACATCAAAATTGCCATGGAATGTTTTCTATGAATAGTGTTTTAAAGTTGGCTTATATATGTTGAATGAGACGGTACCCTGGCTTGGTTGTTGCGCCCCATATCCACGGGGGAAAGTTGGATTGTTGGGTCCTGGTCAACGGGACGATACGTTGACGCACAGTACTGTTGCTCGTGGTGCGCCCTTGCGTCCACACCAATATGTATCCCGGATGAAGGAGGGATTGTGGGCCCTAGTCGGGGGGCGCATACCCTGACCAAATAAATGTTCATCCCAGGTGGAGTAGGGATTGTGGGCCCTAGTCAGGGGGGAACGTACGCTGACCGCAACATGCCTATGTTACGATGAACTGTGATAGTTATTGATGAGCCTACTTGATGTCATACTTCGTTTCTGAGAATCTTGGATGAATTGCTTTCAAAAGTATATATATGCATAGTATCTCTTGTGAAATGTTTACCAGTTTTAAATTGAAGAAACCCATGGCATGTTTCATGTTTTTATGAATCCCAAAATCTATTTTAGGGATATGGTTTGTGTACTTACTGGGCCCCAAGCTCACCCCGTTTTATAAATGTTTTCAGGCGATCAACTAGATGAACATGAGTATTGCGAGGGAAATGAGAATGAAGCCGCGGGAGATGCTCGTTAGGAAGTTGTTTAAGCCCTTGAGAAATTGTAGAACTGCCAGTTATTATTTGAATTGTTCGTAACTTAATTTTAGGAGGTTTCTTTAAAATAAATGCTATCGGTCTTTTTAAGAGGATTTTAGTAGAGATGATTTGGGAAAGAGTTGTAAGGGCATCTTTAGAAATTCATGTTATGGTGTTAGTTAATGTATGATTTTAGAATTGTGTACAGGTTTTAGCGAGCAAGGCCTGGCAGAGCCCTAAATTGGAGTCTATTGGGTCTGCGGCCGATCACGTGCCTAGCTCGCGGGCCTGCCCGTGGGTTCGGGTCGTGACACTAGGCATAGGGTTAAGATTATGCCACGGAGTAGTAGCTTCGCCAACCGAGCTGCGTCCTTGACTATAATGCGGGGAGTCTTGATCAGGCGTGTATTCAAGATCTGGAATGTTTTGATTGAACTCTCAATTGGCCTGGGTATCTATCATACAGCCTGTACTCATTCGTCCAGGAACGAATGACTGTGGTGGTGCTTGGATTGGTGCTTGTGATGGCCGTGGTGCTGGTGGTGGTGCTTGTGATGATGATGATGTTTTTTGTGATGATGATCCACGCTTCAGTTTCTTCAGTAATCCAGCCACATTTGACGCTAAACTTTTTTACTAGATTGGAAAATAAAATTAGTTAGAGTAACTAAATACACACACTACAAGAAATTTTCCATTTAGCGACAAACATGGTTCGTCGAGGAAGGTCTCATATTCGTCAAGAAATACATACAGTGACGAAAAAAATTCGTAACGAAGTTCGTCAAAGACTCGCCGTCAAGAAATATATTTTTCGACGAATATATGTGTTCGTCAATAAAAAGCATATTTATTGACGATTTTTTACTTCGTCAAGGAATGTCTGATATTTAATGACGAACTATTTCGTCGAAATAGTTTGCTCGAATTTGCCGCTAGATGTTTAAGTTCGTCAAGAATGGATTTCTTTTTCGACGAACTTGGGTTCGTCAACAAATGATTAATTGTCACTATTTTTTTCCTTGACATCTTGACTTCGTCGATAATGGTGGCATTTGTTAACGAACTCAAGTTCGTCACAAAAACCTTGATCCTCACAATTCTTTCTTGACATATTAGCTTCGTCGATAATTGTAACATTTGTTGACGAACTCATGTTCGTCGGTAAAACCTTGCTCGTCACAATTTTTTTCTCGACATCTTGGCCTCGTCGTTGAAAACTACATTCAACGACGAAAGAGTTTGTCATTACTTGTTGCCCCTTTAGCGACGAATACTTTGGTCTTTGATGAGCATCCAACTCCAAAGACAAATAATAGAAAGATTTTATTTAACAAAAAATAATAGAAAGATTTAGCAACAAATAATAAAAAAAGTCTTCATCTAATATATAAATTAATGCTATCCATTACAAAATTTTAGTTGGTTACAACGTGAGGACATAAGTACGTAGCAAAAAAGCTTGACATATATCCTAAGTACAAATTAGCACTATACAAACACAATGCACATGGTGATGCAAATGCAACCATCCTAGTAGTTGGTGACGCAAAAAATATCGACCACTTGCTTCATATC
This sequence comes from Escallonia herrerae, assembly GCA_033070095.1. NCBI lineage: Eukaryota > Viridiplantae > Streptophyta > Magnoliopsida > Escalloniales > Escalloniaceae > Escallonia > Escallonia herrerae. The sequence continues at coordinate 108,093 of JAVXUP010002155.1, read as the reverse complement.
ATGTCCAGAGATGATCCGTATATCGCATCCGAGAATACCGCAACTAAAAGAACAATATTTGCAAGCCTGCATTAAAAATGAAAAGAGGAATAGAAGTATTCATGTTAAGTTGTTGCTCAAACCTCTCCATACTCCATGCAATCCACCACCATCAATTACATCTTTTTCTTTACCACAAACGAGCAGCCGTGCACACGCAATGCGTGTGCGTGTCATTCATCGTTAACTCATAGATATGACATCACAAAAATAAAGGGAGTTTATATAAATTTACATATACATAAGGGCCTTCAACTTAGAAAGTAGAAACATCCTTGCACATATAAACATGCTATCATATATATCACGCAGTCTTTTGACGTTATTAATTTGAAATCACACCTTAAAAGCCCAATTTTCACAAAAGTTGCGTGTGCACAACAGTTCGTTACATATGAAATCACCCCCCCCCCCCACACCCCTACACCTTACAATTAAATCAACCGCCAGATATCCGGGTGTACGTGGCATAGTAAGTAAACCCTTGCCTGGCACATGTGAATTGTTAACTTTACCAATCTGACTTGTTATTTGTAGCTGTAACCAATGCTATTGTAGCTTGAAGAGCATACTAATATTAGCAACTTTGGTTGTTATTTATTCAGGAAATGTGCATATCTAGAATAAGTTACACATAAATCCAATCAACATTACACTGAAAGATCCTACCATCTGAAGTAACAAAAATCCAAGCTAAGTACCTCTCAGAGAATAATGACCATTAGCATCCCTAGGTTGTAAGAAATGCCGCTCCAATTTATTAGCTGTATCATTAGTAAAAGAACCTAGTTAAGTCCTAATTCATGTAGCACCCCCACACACACCCCCAAAAACTTAAAATTAAATCAATCATCAATTATGGATGTATCAAAATCTGGTTTGTATACCATCTAAGACAGAAGAGACATAGTGTAAGAATGAGCAATGGTTCTTGGTTGCCATTTCGCAGTGAACTGAGCCAAAATAAAAATGGTTCAGAAATGGAGTGTGGAAAGATTAAACGAACAAAAAAAATATGCAAATCAACAAATATTAAAATAGTCAAAATTGAGAGGTGAAAAATAAATGGTATACTACAGCAGTGAGCCTGGAATACCAGGGTATATCACTTACAATCTTACATGATCATGTCACGCATGTTGGAACTGTAACCACCCCCCACCCCCTCTCTTTCTACATCTCTGCAACTCTCTAGTGGGGAAAACTGATGTTAGTGGGACATAAGCAAAAAAAAGGCGTACATATAGAAAAACATATATATATAGAGAGAGAGAGAGAGAGTATACGAAGCAAAGCCTTTTTGTAAATTCTTTCAGAATTTAGTATTTTTTTCCTCTTCTTTTTAGGTCCTTGTAGTATATGAATTATCTATCATCATCTTGCACTCTCTCAAATGAATCATATTCCCGATACACTTTGAAAGAGATTGTTGCAAAAAAAATCTACGTCATTGACTTCTTTATTAGGTAACGAAGCCTTAGAGATGTCCTTTTTCCGAACGGTTGATGCAAAGCTATGAAGAAAGTCCTTATATATGCTAAAATGGGTTGTATTAGAACTCTCAAGATTGAAGAATCAATATTGTGATGGGAGAACTGTGACTGACCTGAGCAGGGGTTGCTCCGTGTTTGAGAGCAATGGATTGGATAGTCGGATTTTCAACTACAGCATTTGATCCCCAGCAGTTGCCTGGTGCCCCATGTGATGAATAAGCTAACATGTATCCCCAATTCCCCACAAAACTGTCCTAGCTTTGTCTGCCTCCACACTAGGTGCAATTCAACCTGCCCCAAAATCAACGTTATAAAAAAATAAACACGATAACCGAACAGGTTAGGCCTATCGCCAAAAGCTGGACAAATACTACTAGTATGCACGAGCTATGCCAAAAAATACAAAAGCGTACTTGATTAACAGCAAGAGGGACAAAGGCAAAATTCAAAAGCTGTTGGATCTTTCTGCAAGAGAAATTGCTCACACCAATGCCCCTGCACAAACCCACCACAAGACATTTCTCCATCCCAGACCATGTGGTCTCCAGGTCAGAGGTTCAAATTCATCTTCCCTGGGAACAACACAAGCAACCCATGGCTTCAACTTCACTGGCCAGTGCACCAAGTACACATCAACATACTCCATCTCAAGATTCCTACAACATGAGAAAGTATAAGCTTCATATAAGAGAACTGGATATATATTATGTTCCCATGGAATTGTATTGCAAGAGCCTGCAAATATGATTACTTTAGAGTTTGCTTGAGTGCTGACTGCTGAGACTGGATCATGATGATCACTTCCCCATAACTTAGACGTCACGAAAATGTCGCTTTGCTCGACTCTCCCATCGAGAATAGCTTCTCTTAGAGCAGTTCCCACAGCTAGCTCAGAACCACATATCTTAGTGGTATAAAAAATGCCTGTAACCCATCTGCACACATATAACAGATGTTAATCAGACACATTCACAAGGTATATACACCTAATGATGCGGAACAAGTGCGTGAGTTCATGTGCAGGCACGAAAGCACGCAAAACACTTCATCTGCAGTTGCGGATCAGAGGAAAAATGAGTATGAAGGTAATATGAGAGCAGACCATATGGCACCTTAAGAGCCATTTGGATGGCTAGTTCAGTGGCGTCTCTATCGTTCTCAAAGGAATAAGTGCCAAAACTAAGGTTGGGAATGGTGATGACACAGTTCAGTTTTGCCTAATGAGCCCTCATCTCTCCGGTGCAACCACCACCCACTTCACAAGAACACAAGTTTTCTGAAGAGAGAAGTCTATGGAGTTGTGCTTGTAGCTACACATATTTATAGTTATGCACCCACTGAAAGTCAAACAATATTTTAACATGTTTCCTTAAGACAACAAGAATTGAGTACAAAATTAAGAAGATCACAATCCTCTATAAATTCTTTATTCTTTCAGAATTTAGGCCCTCGTCTGAAACAGATTGTTATGCTCAAATGAATCATATTCCCGATACACTTTGAGAAGCCACAACAAGATTGTTGTGTTCAAGGTATTGTTATTGAAAAGTGTGCATCCTATTGTTCAATCAGTCAGAGATTATCATGAGATTTATCATAATCTCTCAGAAATACCCATCTAAGCTCACAAAATCAAAAGCTTCATTTGCAAATATCTTTTTTGCCATCTTAGGGCAACTAAGAAACCGGTACTTATGGTCTTTCTTAACTGTATAACAGACTAAATAAAATGCAAGTATGATTACCAAATGAGCACTTTGCATTCGGTCTCATCCGGAGGTACAATTAAGTCTAAAAGAAACTAATAAACACTAGCAGAGAAAAATATCCATACCCATCAGCACGACCGCACTGGCCATGATGAAATAGCAGCCAACAGGCGCCCAGTGCTAAATTGCTCTTCAACAAGTGGGTTAAGCGTGCGATCTTCTTTACACTTCTCTAGTTTCCTCAGGACATGCTTGTTCTTCTTTGTCTCCTCTAGAGCAGCATCAGCCTTCTCTGAACCAGTTAATTAGCACACCATAATGTAGCAATCCACAAATATATATTTGAAAAGTAATAAAATGAATATATGCAAGCACTTTATAAACTAGCTTAGTCAGGCTCATTACAAATCTTGGCATCTTGAAGTCACACCTGACAAAAAAAAAATGCAAAAGAATTGTAGATTGTTAGCCAACCAACAATTAGCTGATGACTGGTCTTACAATTCAGGCATGATGGATCAAGAGAGGTATACAATAAGGAAAGGTTGCTAGACATTTTGCCATAAATGTACATAAGGAGCACATAATTGATGCAAGTCAAAAGAAAATTGTTTCAAGTAGAAATGATATATCCCCTTTGGTAAAAAAATTATACAGTCCATTAAGAAAAGTCACTTTAAGAACTGAAAATAGATTCTTACGGAAGAATCTAAAAAAAAGATATGTATATTGTTTATGCATGTACTCTAATGCCAAAGGATAGGGGAGAAAAACAAGTATAGCATTTTAATATGAAAATTTTTGTGATTGTATCATGTCTAAACTATTCGGGCGTAACATTACAAAATCGAAGTCCTCTTTAGTACTCAAAACCACTAAATAATGCAAAATATTGAAAGTAATAGGTGCTGAAGCACACTGAAGCTTGTTTCGATCTAACAATCTTTTTATTGTGCATCATCGTAAGAACTAAAAAGATTAAGTCTAACATCAGTAGACATGTCCCAAAAAAATGTTTAACAAAGACTCCAGTACTTGCCCTTCTTTTTTTCCAGAACCAGCAGATTTCTTTTCGCAACCAACATCAAGCCGTAATGCAGAAGATAATACTGCTTAAATGGCGCAACATCAATCTGAATAATTGCGCCCTTCACTAAGGACTGGGTCTTAACCAACTCATTGTTCGATGCACTGCATACAACATCCAAAAGTGTAGCCTTTCTTGTCACAGCCTCATTGCCCCAAGAGAAGTTCCCTGTATTCAACCTCAAGGCACGCCACTTCACATCCTCACCATGACCTCTAATCCTCCGAACTGTCTTCTGGTTTAGTACCAACCGGTAGTTCCTTTTTGTAGATTCTTGTAGATCTTACTTTAGTGGTCTGACCAGCCCAATGATACCGAGTCAGTTGTCTCTTTAGAAACTTAAGAAAAAGGTATGTCATCCCAATAAGTTCATTATGTTATACAATGTCTAAATGACTAGAAATAGCTCAAAGTTTTACTTGTTAACCCCTTTGGTCTAATCTTTAGGCTACAGATTGTCTACTTGTTAATAACCTTTGGTCTAACAATTTAACATTAAGCATTAGACCAGTAGAGAATTGTCTACTTTTGTCTGTGTAATAGCAACTACATGCCTACAAAGAATGGGGTCAATCAGCCGCAAACTCAACCCAATGCAGACATTCACAACCCATTAAGTAACTTAAGCCAATAAACAATTAAATGAATGTATAGAGATGAATTCACTCAAGTTACTCGGCATACCCAGATATTCTCTGCTATTCACTGATAACTTTGAACCAAAACCAGAGCTCATAAAATTGATCAAAATGCAAAATTGAGTCATTGACAAAAAGATGCAACTTACAATAATCTCAAATTGGATCTCAAATTAATTGATTGGTCCTAAATTTCTAAGAAATACATTAAATTAGAGATAGAGAATTAAAAACTAGACACCTAACATATACGTGTGAGACATCAAAAACCCTAACTAAGATTGGTGATAAAGGCGAGAAGGTAGATCAAATTTGGGGCAATTCTTATCGACAATGAACAAAGTGACTGCAAACAGCAAAAAGGGTTTAAATGAGAGAAGAAGAAATAAAGAATTGAGAACAAGAGAAGCAAGAAAGAGACGATACATGGGCAACATTTGATGTTGTATGAAGAGAGATGGTGAGATCTGAAACCAATTGACTATAGACGTTATATCTTATACTAGTTGTGTGCAAGATTGAATGGAGAAGAAAGAGAAGGAGAATAAGAAGGGAAGTGTGGTTTGGTGGTGTATGTGATTGACAAAAAGAACAGAAAGAAGGATGTCATACCTGATACTGTGACGGCACCGTAAGATAGAGAGAGAGGTGGTAGCGGCGGAGTGCAGCGTAACGGCAGCGGAGGAGAGTAGTGGAAAAGGGAAGAGATCACCGGTAGAGCCTTCGCTGGTCACCAGCCACCGTCGTCGGTCACTCGCTGGTCTTCTCTCGGATCTGGAACAACAAGGAGGAACTGAAGACCTTCGTCAGGCTGGTCTTCTCTTTGCATATCTTGATTTAAGGGAGGGAGAGGGAGAGAGAGAGAGAGAGAGAGAGAGAGCCCCTGTAGCCGTCGCCCGTCGGTTAGAGAGAGATGCGAGAGTGAGACTGAGAAAGTCAGACACTAGATCGAGCAGAGACGCAAGAGAGAGAGAGAGAGAGAGGCAGTATAAAAAAAGCGAAAAGCAGAGTATATTTATTTATTTTCGGCTTTCTTGACAAACGATATTCATCGCTAAATGTGAAAAATAAGTCAAAACAAGCGCCAAAAATCCTTTTCCTTCCCGGGCCACTTCTCGTTGAACATATTTTGACAAATTAACAAATTCATCGATAAAAATAATGATTTATTGACGAATAACTGCATTCATCAAGAAATATTGGACTATTATTGACGAACTCAGTATTCGTCAACGTTTATCTACCTTTATTAACGAACCTAAGTTCGTCGAGAATTTATTTGTCGCTAAATGACAAATTTCTTGTAGTGACAAGTATAAGAGCAATAATTAGTAATTAGAAATAAAAATTAAAAGAATTAAAGAGTAACAAATGAATCACTGAGAGTAATTTGAAATTGGAGAGAGTTAGTAATTAAAAAGAATTTAGTAATAGTAATTGATAAATATAAATTCACTATACTAATTACTAGACAAAAGAATTAGAGAGTAACAAATTAATAAGAGGAGTGGTTAGTAATTAGAATTTAGCAAGAGTAGTAATTAGTAAACAAGAGTAATAATTAGGAAGAGTACTAATTAGTAAATAAGAGTAGTAATTGGAGAGAAAAATAGTAGCAAAGCTTGTAGAAATGTAGAATGTTTATATAAGAGAGAGTAAGAAGATTGGTGTGAAAAATTAGAGAAAAATAGTGTGAATTTATAGATTTTTGAAACTTCACAAAAGACCAAAATATCCCTAAAAACTATCTGTTTATAGTTGTTGGGGAGGGTAAGAGTGTAAAAACCTTAAAAGAGTTGAAAAAATTAAGTTGGACCAAAATATCCCCAAACTAGCGGTTATTTTGCTGTTGAGAGGGTAAAAGTGGAATTTAGGAGAAAAAGGGGGAATAAAACCGTTGGGGGGAAAACTGATTTTGAAAAGGGTAGGACCGGGCCAGATCCGGGCCGGGCCGAACCCTGGCCAAAACCCGGGCTAATTCCGGGCTTCGGTTCGGGCCGGGCCAAACTCGAGCTTTTTCGGGCGCGGCCTGGTCCGGGCTTTTTTCTTGGATTTTCTGGCCTGGTCCAAGCCCAGGCCTTAAGCCCTAATATCGCAGGCCGCTACTGTTCATCCACGAGGCCGGGCTAGATCGGGCCAGCCCGCTGGCTGCCCGGCCCTTTTGACAACTCTAATTCAGCTAATACATATTTGAGAGAAACATTTCTGGATAAGTGTAGTTATAACTATGGGCATGAAAATTCATGCATGAAACGATAGAAGGACAAAAAAAGTAGGACATGATTTTGTAACCAAAGAAAAATAACCCACGATTCATATCGGGTGGTTTGCCCACGATTAAAACTACCGGTAACTTTAATTTTCAGTGTCGTTTCATTATATATGATGCAATTGAATAGTTTTGGCAATTTATAAAAAAAATAAAATTGGTCTCTATATTTTTATTTAATAAGTTATGATACTTGAGAAATAAATGCACTTCAGTTCAATTGTTTTTCTCTTAAAAATGTCTCATAGAGCTCTTTCATGAGATATTTGAAATTTTAATTCAGCGTACTTATCGGAAGACCTTTTTTTTTATTAATAGTAGAAATATATACAATGAGTAAGAAGTCAAGTTAAATCATGCCCATATAGGGCAAGTGAATCGACAAACAAATGACATCCCATATGATGAAACTACAATAAAAATAATAACCGACAATTAAGAAATTACAAACTAAATAAACAAAATACAAAAAAGTAACAGGACTATCGACATAAGCAGTAAAGTAATACACAAGCTCTACAATAAACCAAAACAGAAGTGGCACTCTCTCTCTCTCTCTCTCTCTCTGAAATAGGATAAGCATAAACTAACTAAAAATCTGCCATCTGACACACAAAGGCAACATAGGCACTTCCTAAATGACTCTTGCCCACTCTCCTCTGCCAGCACATGAACACGTATCCAACACCAGGACATGCGTCCCTAGGGCACTGCCCCACATGCACCACCGCATGGAGTACCACCAGCCGGCAACCCTCGTCGTCACGTTTGCTGCCGCTGTCAGGCCACTATCTTCTGTCTCATGTTGTCGAGCAGGCACCTCACCTCATTATTCCCAACCGTTAATCACCACTGGAACTTAACCACACTAGTAACCCCAACAATACCACCAACACCACAATTAGCCCCACAATGCCACCACTCATCTGCCTTGAAACTAAATAACCTTACACCGACGCAGTAACGCCATCTACCACCAAGCAGAACCCTAAACCTTTCTAAAACAAGGGGAGGGGGAGCCACTAGGGGGAAGGGGGAAACAACCCTAGCAAAAAAACCTTGTAATAGAATCCTCGATCAAAGACGAACCAATGGCACCACCACCACCGAAAAATCAAACCCCCATGACTTACCCACCACCCATCACCACAAGATTTGCAGTTTTACAGCACACCGAAATCGACAGAGAACCCCTTCACTTCTATCCAACCACATACCGACTACCATCACAAAAAACCACTGCCATCCGACAGATTGAACCATCCCTTGCGACTAAAATCACTTCTACATCCCAGACACCGAAGACAAACTCACAAAGCCACACCACCAAACTAAGGTTATCACGCCACCACACACCAAAGGAACTCGACGGTGGTGGTAGAGATTGGAGGAGAAAAGTTTGTGTTTGTAGGGAAAAGGGATTTTGGGCGATGAGAGAGAAGAGTAGTACTCCTAGACCAGAGGGGGACATGTACTTTTCAGAAGACTTTGTTTAATAACGAGATTAGAACATCACAAATTTGTATTATCCATTTCCTAACCTTGCAATACTAGAGGGCGGAGTAATATCCATTCTAGGCTAAGAGAATATCATATCGATTTTGGGAGTGGATGTATAAAAATCTGAATGTTTGTATATAAATATAAGTAACCTTGGGTAAAACTCGAACTCCGCACATATAGAATGCCTCTAAAAGTATAATTTGTAGCTTTAAATATAAGAGATGATTTGGCCTAATATCACTTGTGTAACGTTAGACATCTTTTCCTTTACAAATCACTGCTTAGTGTTTTACTAGTAATGTAGAGGCTTCGTACAGAGAACTCACAAATAACAAGCACCCGTGAAACTAGGAAGATGTAACAAAAGTGCCAAAAAATCTGTTTTTGATAAACTTTATCACAAGTTATAGTTTTTTATGTCCTATTTTAAATGACTTTAATGATTTTTATCGTTAAAGACACATGTTTGCTCCATGTCAAAATAGGGATTAGGCTAGGTTCCTTCTAGAAAAATTATGGTGGTCTTCTACACGTGTCCATTATCATTTCTCAATCTTACTTTCATGGTTTCTTCACGTGCTACTCTAGACTGTCGAATCGGTAAGCCTTCGCCTTAGGGATTAAACAACAAAGAAAAAACTCCCAGAGAACAAGGTGAAGACGCTTTTCATTATGGGAAAAATATATAATGACCCGATACACTGTACCTCGGGTGCAATCCCCCCCCCTCCCCCCCAAAAAAAATTTACAAATGACATAATAGAGCCCTCACAATTAGCATTAGGTGAGCATAACAATTTTTCATGAACAAGATAGGACATTCGGCCTTTCTATAAACCTTTTGGTCGTTTTTGTTGCAAACAAAAACGCCATGCAACTCAGTGCCCTTATATTCGTTAAACGAATACCCCCACTCTTGCATCTAGGGAAACTCGCTAATCAAATCCAACCTTTGAAACTCGCTAATCAAATCCAACCTTTGAACAGGATAACCCTTACAACTGCAACAGAAGTCCCAAACTTTATGGACCAGTTGGTACTCGTCTGTTTAGTCAAAAAAATAATAATAAGGCGTTGATGAAGACAAAGTACGGGTACTACCTTCCAAACACAAAAGAGACAAAAGGATAAGTATTTTGAACGATATGAAACAAAAACCATCAACAACAACAAAAAAAAAAAGAAGAATTTCTACCATAACTCTAGTCCTTCTTTTCTAAGCACAATTTTACAGAGATTATAGAAAAGCTCGAGAAGAATTGACATTATCTTTTATTGGGTGAGTACGCCAACTTCTTTTGCTGCCTTAGACCTTCAAGGCCCTCCTTCCGTTCAGAGCCTAAACCAAAATTTAAGGGACAAAATTCATGACCAAATTTTGACACAATACCAAAGTAATAGATCAAAAACTAATCTCCCAAGAAACCAAAAACTAGGAAAAAAATGTCTAAACCTTTCAACCAACAAAATCAAATAGCAGAGCTTGGTGATTGTCATCCACACGGACCCTGTTTAAGAGATTGTCATGGGGTCGGCACTGGTGGTATCCTTGTTTCCAACCCGTACAAATTCTCTTAAAGCCTAACATATATAGTCGACTACACATAAGTAGTATTCATCATAACAACTGGCATACATGGTCCTAAATTTTTTTGCATAATATGAAAACACATTATTGTCATGGTTTAGACAAATCTAAGCCAACTGTGCAGTACCTAACACTTTGGAGCCCTTTCTATAACATTAAGTCAGCCTACCTCTTGGGCTGAGAACAACGAGAACTAGGTATAAAACAAAGGACAGAAGAGTTTTGGGAGAACATTTGCACTATATTGATGAGGGAATATAACGCTCGGGAGTTCTTGGATGGTTTGGCAATGTTATGGCATCATTTATTTATACATGGCCACCTCATCAACGGATGGTGGTGATCTACTTGATCTTATTTACATTGAGTGTCCAGAATTTGCCTATAAATAACTAGGCATATACATGTTTTACAACTCTCTAGAATTATCTAACATATACATGAAGAAGTCTTAGAAGAGCGAGAAAGGTTTTGGAGACCATCCTAGTACATTGTCATGTCATATCCTTGTAAGCATACAATAAGCATCTGCATGGCACAACCTCAACAATTAGCCTCCTTTTTATGGTGCGGGACATTATGTTCCCCTCTGTACAACCCTTTCTTTCATACTTGCAATTAGGTTTGAATATCCTACCCATTGATAGTGAGCCTCATTCACCAAACATGGACAATCAAAGTTTTTTGCATATGTTAAAGCACTCGACAACTGCACAGGGCTCTCAGCGATACCTATATACCATCTTTACCCTTATTAATCCATGATAAACATGGACCAACGGCTTTTAATGTTTTAAGCTTTTACTGTTGACTCAATTTTTATGGCATGTAATCCACTTTTTACCATTTGCGTTCCACGTTCGTCTTTAGTGGCACTTAAGCATGCCTTGTAGCTGATATCAATTTTGTTTCAAATGTAGAGTGCAAGTCGTAATCTTATGTCAACTTTCCTTCTTAAAGGTAAAATCTTCATTCGCAACTAAGTGTCCAAGCATATTTTAAGTTTTGATTTGTAGATCACAATAATTTGCAGTGCAAATGTTGTGATAATGGTGTGGGGCAATTAATTGCGATTAAACTTTATCCTTATTCACTTGAAAACAATCAATGGGGACTAAGAAAAGGGCAAAGTAGCTAATGACCCCCTCTATTATACACGATAGTATGTAGCAAAATGGCAACAAAACTTTCAAAAATAAATCTCAATCTCAATAGTTACCACAATAGTTGCTAATATATTATATCAATAGTAAGTTTCGCATTGTACTTCTATTTGTTTTAGACGTTGTCATAAATTACAAACTATGTTGAGAGGTGTTATGAATATGAAGATTGCAGTTATTATACTTGGTAAAGCAAAACTACCAGAAGGAATAGATCCCACCAATACTCATGTAAAAGCATGAGTTCCCCTGTCATGAACCGAAAAGGAGTCCACCCGTATTGTTCCTCACTTCTGTCATGATAAATTATTGTGAATGTATAGAAGATGACCGAAATAGCCAAGGAATTGCATGAAAAAGAGTATATGCTATGTTGTAACACCCCGAAAATTCAAAGCTTTAACACCCTGAATTCTCAGAGCGTTAAAACAATCACTACTTAAAGACATACAAACCTCGATTTAGAGTTTTAACCAATGCAAGTTTGTAAAGTTGTTTGAATTCAAAACAATGAAATAGGGTTCAGAGAGAAAATCCTTACATTTTATATCAATCAAAAAATCAGAGCTTAATGAAGTTCGTAAAGCTGTCATAATAAAACAATTGAATTCAGAGCAATAAAACAGGGTTCGGATGAATTTCCTTACCTCGATCCAAGCTAAGCGATGCTAAACACCCTCAATCAAAATTCTATGAATCAACCTAGATTGGCAATTCATTTGTTAAAACACAATCTATGCTACTACACTAAAAACCTAATATCAAATACCCAAACGTTGTTCACTTCTAACCCCGAAATGACGCAACTCAAAGCGGGTCCCGCACACGGCCAACCTAATCGAAAACTCTATACACTCCTGGAGACTCAAAAATATAACCCAGAAATAATATTAATTTTCATTAAGCATTCTTTATAGCTTAATATCGCATACGATATAAAAATATATTTTTTGAATATTATTGAATTAAAATAATTTCTTTAAATGTAAGAAAAAAATCATAAATAGCCATAATTGTTCCTAGCTGAAAATAAACTCCCATAATTTTTATAACAACTTTAAAATATGTATAAAATTTATAAAAGTAGAAATCAAAATTTAAAAGGCATTAAAATTATTTTTAAATTATTTATTTTGCTAAAACCATTGCGATACAGAAATAATAATAAATCAACTCTGAAAATCACCAAATTTATACTGGAACTTCTTTATACTATATAGCTAATTTTTTCAGAACTTTTTCATTAGCTTTTGAGACTCTAAAAGTTTTTACAAATCTAAGTTTAGAGAAAATATTAATTATCGAATTATTTCAGAAAATTATAAAATTTTGCCAGAAATTCTAATATAGCCTAAGGTATTATACTTTAAAATTTCACGTTCTAATAATCATTGTACCCTATCCAATGCGGCAACGTGCCTAACATTAACCCGTGGTATGCATGTGCTTGCACAGGGTGCTACCCACTATTGTGACTCAATACCCACTTCATCTTCTTCCTTTTTATCATCTGCCCACTGACTAGAAACTCACACTCACACAGACAAGTCCACTAATGGAGCCCCCCCTTTCCTTTTTTTTTTTACCATAAAACTAATCTCAAATTCTTGGGGCGTCACATTTAATAAGTCCAACCTGTTTTCACTTTAAAAAAAACATAAATCGCACAAACTTAAAACCATTGAACTTGAAGGGTGAAAGTAAGCATTCAAATATTTGAAAAGTTGATATTTTGTAGGATGGCTGAGAAAGATCATGTATCAGTTAAACAACCTTGTGGCATTGCTCCGAGTCAAGTAGAAGGAGCAAAAAAGGAGGCCCCTTACAGAAACTAAACAAGGCACAACTTGCATCCTCTACAACGTTAGCAATTTATTTGAAACAGCCCTAGGAATACATTTTGTATAATCAGTTATATAAACAAGGTCTTCCATTTTCCTTATAAGTTAATTAACAAAAAAATGAAAGAAAATGCACACAATAAACCTACAAAAGGCTTAGTTTTCACATTAAGGTCCCACCTTGCAAAAATTAGAAGATAAACTTAATTTTACAAAATAAAATATGTAATATCATGTCATTTGAATCATCAATCTGGACTAAGATTGACCTGCATTATATAGTAGGTTTCCTTATCTTTATTAGGTTCTTTCAAAGTTTGATAGGTTGGAATTCAGTAGTGAAGAATAATTTTAACAACTAAATCAGGTCAAACTATAGCTATCAGAGTTCTAAGGAGAATCTAAGAAAGAAAATTAGATCAAACTATTACAACTACAAGCCCGAGGCCTACTACCAATCAAGAAAGAAAATTAATCTACAAGCCCAAGGCCTACTACCGATCAAGAACCTATTTACAAATCCCATTAAGCTACTACCTAAGCCAAATTGTATCGAACTATTTACAACAAGTTTTGTAAATACATTGGTCCCGAACTTGAAATTTAACTTTTAAAAATTTATGCAAAAGACTTTTAACAACTATAAATCAGGTTGATCTGTCAGAATCCTGAAGAGAATCTTAAAGGCCTAATGCAAGCCTGAGGCATACTACGAATCAAAAAAGAAAAAAGATCTACAAGCCCAAGGCCTAATACATTTCTTGACACAAAGCCCATTAAGTAACTACTAGCGCAAATTCCCAAATTATACAAATACTAGTAGTCCTTTTTACGAGATAACAAAACAATCATTCACATAGTAGGCATTATATTTGCCTTCCTCCGAACATTCTTTTTGTTTTTTGAAGAAACGGGCCTGGCCATCACTAACTAGCGTGCCTCCTCCAGTCATGTAATCACATCCAAAATCAAATTTGCATTCGTAGAAAACTCATCCACCACCTTGTTCTTGGTCCTCCTTATGCAAAGAATCTTACATTGGTTAAAACTCTAAACTTATCTTCTAAAATCTCGATGTATGTCCATTCGTATATTTGCTTTTAAGTTTATAATTCTAACCCACTAAGTCCATTTTCTTCTTCTTTCTGTCTAAACCTTCCGTCCATTTGGGTGATTTTCTGGTCTTACACCTACCCTTTGATTAAATGAGACAATTCTAACGTCTTCCATCTCAAAAATGGACGAAAGCTTACACAAGACACAGAATTACCCCCGAAGAATTAATTATTAGGCACGGAAAAAAGAAAAGGCACTCAGTAGGTTAGAAGTGCAAACTTAAGGGGCATACAAAAAATTATTCATAAATTACTAACCGTAGCATCTCAATCTTCATTCTCTTAATGTAGATCTGACAGTAACTTTTGGCCTTATACAGTGACAGCTTTTGGTAAGTGTGTTGAAGGTGTAAGAATGCTACAAAATTGTAACAATGACTTTCAAAAGTAAATCTCAATTTTTATAGCTACAATTTTCAAACAAGGGTTGCTAAAATATAATCTCTCCATTAATTATAGCTTCAAAATTAAGTATCGGAGTGGAATTTTATTTGTTTAGATGTTATATGTCATAAACTACAAGCTTTGTTGGGAGATGTAACAAATATGAAGTATGCAAATCATCGACTTTATGTGGAAAAGCAAAATTACTTGAGAACATAGATCTCACCAACTAATATAAAGGAATGAGTTCCAATTGTCATGAATTCAACAATAATCCACCCCAAGACTTTCTCACATTCATGACCAAAGGCATTGCACAAAGAAGAGTATATGCCATGCCATGATGAGTCCAACTCTTACCTGTTCCAATCTATTTCGAAAAAATAAATTGCATAAATATTAGCATTACACTAATTATAAATGACAAAAGAGAATGCAAGATTATTTGTTGACTCAGCTGAGCATAACAATTTCTCATGAACAGGATACGACATTCGATATTTCTGTAAAACTTTTAGCCGTTGTTGCAAACAAAAATGCCATGCAACTCAGGGTCCTTATATTCGTTAAATGTATACCCTTACTCCTGTATCTAGGGAAACTCACTAATCAAATCCAACCTTTGAACACGATAACGCTTACAATAGCAGCCGAAGTCCCAAACTTTATTGAACAGTTGGCGTAGTCAAAATACAAGGCGTTGATGAAGACAAAGTATGCGTACTGCCTTCCAAACACCAAAAAAAAAAAGGATAAAGGATAAGTATTGAATAGTATGAAACAAAAACCATCAAACCAAAAAAAGAATTTCTACCAGAACTCTGGTCCTTCTTTACTAGGCGCAATTTTACATAGATTATAGAAAAGCTCCACAGCAAAAGGTGAATGGACATTGGCTTTTATTAGGTGAGTACGAACGCCAACTTCACTAGCCACCTCAGTCCTCCTTTAGATCCCATTCAGAGCCTAAACCAAAATTTAAGGGACAAAATTCATGACACAATACTAAAGCAATAGATCAAAAAGTGATTTCCCAAGAAAACAAAAAAAAGGAAAAATGTAAAAACCTTTCAACCCAACAAAATCAAACAGCAGAGCTTGGTGATTGTCATCCACACAGATCCCGTTAAAGAGATCGTCATGGGGTCGACGATGCCGGTATCATTGTTTCCAACCCTCACAAATTCTCCTAAAGCCAAATGTATATAGTTAACTACACATATGTAGTATACGTCATAACAACTGGGGTACAGGGTCCTAAATTTTTTGCATAATACGAAAGGGCATTATTTTCACGGCCTTAGACAAATCTAAGCCAACTGTGCAGCACTTAACACTTTGGAGCCCCTTCTATGACGCTAAGTGAGCCTACCTCTTGGGCTGAGCAACAACGAGAGCTAGATATAAACAATGGACACAAGAGTTTTGGGAGAACGTTTGCACTATATTGACAAGGGAATATAACGTTCGGGAGTTCTTGGATGGTTTGGCAACATTATGGCCTCACTTATTTATACATGGCCACCTTATTAACGAATGGTGGTGATATACTTGATCGTATTTACATTGAGTATCCAAATTTTGCCTATAAATAACTAGGTATAAACATGTTTTACAACTCGCTGGAATTATCTGACATATACAAGGAAGTCTTAGAGGAGCAAGGAAGGTTTTGGAGACCATCCTAGTACGTTGTCATGTCATATCCTTGTAAGCATACAATAAGCATCTGTACAGCACAACCTCAACAATTAGCCTTCCTTCAACCGTGCGGGACATTATGCTCCCTTCTATACGACGCTTTCTTTCATACTTGCAGCCAGGTTGGAATACTCTACCCACGGATAATAAGCAAGTTCACCGGATGTGGACAATCAAAGTTTTGTGTGTATGTTAAAGCATTCAACAACTGCATAGGGCTCTCAGCGATACCTATATACCATCTTTACTCTTATTAATCCATGTAAACATAGACCAACGGTTTTCAATGTTTTACCCTTTTCTATGTTGGCTCAACTTTTGGGGCATGTAATCCCCTTTTTACCATTTACGTTCCATTTTTGTCTTTAGTGGCACTTAGGCATGCCTTGTAGCTGATATCAATTTCGTTTTAAATGTAGAGTGGAAGTCGTAATCTTATGTCAACTTCCCCTCTTAAAGGTAGAATCTTCATTCGCAGCTGAGTGTCCAAGCAGATTGTATGTTTTGATTTGTAGATCACAATAAATTGCAGTGCAAATGCTCTAACAATTGTGTGGAACCATTAATTACGATTAAACTTTATCCTTATTCACTTGAAAACGATCAATGGGGACTACAGAAATGGACAAATTAGCTAATGACCTCCTCTATTACACACGATAGTATGTAGCAAAATGGGAACAAAACTTTCAAAAATAAATCTCAATCTCAATAGTCACAACTCTCAGACAAGGGTTGCTAATATATATTGTTTCAATAGTAAGTATCGCATTGTAATTCTGTTTGTTTTAGACGTTGTCATAAATTACAAACTATGTTGAGAGATGTTACCAATATGAAGAATGCGGTTATTATACTTTACGTGGTAAAGCAAAACTACCACAGGCGATATAAATCCCACAAATACTCATGTAAAAGCACAAGTTCCATTATCATGAACTGAAAAGGAGTCCACCCCTATTGTTCATCACATCCATGACCTGTCAAGATAAATTGTCATGAATGTATAGCAGATGACCGAAATAGCCAAGGCATTGCATGACAAAGAGTATATGATGTGTCATAATAAGTCCAAACCATCTCCATTAAAAAAACATAAATTGCACAAATTTGAATATTTCAGTAAAAAAAAAGAGTGCAAGATTACTTGTTGACTTAGGTGAGCATGACAACTTCTGATGAACAAAATTGGACCTTGCTTCTTGTGTAAATGTTTTAATCGTTGTTGGTCAAAACAAAAACTTTATACAACTCAGGATCATCGTGTTCATTGAAATACCTAGACCCCAGTCCTGGTTCTAGGGCATCGTTATTAAAGGCGCAGGCGCACCTAAGGAGCAAAGGGTCCTTGGAGCCTAGGAGCAAGGAGCAGGCTCAAGACTTTTCACTACAAGAAAAGACGTCTTTTGCAACGGAGTTTTAGCGACGGCATAGATTCCGTCGCTAAAATGAGTTTTACCGATGGAAACCTCCGTCAGTAAAACTCCGTCGTAAAATATTATTTAAGTGACGGATTTATTCCGTCGCAAAAAACTCCGTCAGTGAAAAGGCGTTTTACCGACGGAAACCTCCGTCGGTAACACTCCACCGTGAAATATTATTTAAGCGACGGATTTATTCCGTCGCAAAAAACTCCGTCGGTACAAATAGGTCTTCACCGACGGACATTTAGCGACAGAATAAATCCGTCGCTAAAAGTCTATTTAATTCACAGATCTGGTTTGAACTGTCACTGCTTCTCTCTTCAAAAATCCCAAAACCCAACTTCCCTCTACCCCGGCGGCGACCTCCCTCGACACCGGCGGTGACTTCCCTCGACCCCGGCGGTGACCTCCCTCAACAACGGCGACCACCTACAACTCCGGCGACCACGGGCCCTCACCTCCGGCAGATCTGTGAAGAGGAGAGAGAGAGAGAGAGAGAGAGAGAGAGCAGCGTCGACCACCGGGACCACCGGAGACGACGGTTTCTCACCTCCGGCAGTATTTCTCGTGAGGTAAAGTTCTTGTCTTCCTCTCTATTTGCTCTATGCAATACCTTCTGTCTTCCTCTTATACATGTAAATTGCTGTGAAAAGTTAAAGACATTGGAGATTGAGTGGGCTGGATTTGCTCTCCGCGCTTTCAATATTGAAACGGCGAGAGCAATGGATGTTGCTTCTGATCCGAAAATAGGCCTTATGCGACTACTTTGGTGGCAGGAAGCCATAGACAAGATCGGGTTAAGTGGCGTTGGATCTAGATAGGATGGGACGGGACGGGACGGAACTGGGCAAGGGACATTAAAATTAAGATGACGCAAACCCAAAACCCTAAACCCTAAACCCCAATTGAATCGAACCCTCAATTAAACTAATTGAACCCCTAATTAAACCCTAAATTGATTGCCCCAATCTAACCGAACCCTAAATTGAATGCCCTAATCCAACCGAACCCTAAATTGAACTAATTGAACCATAAATTGAATGCCTAAAATCAACCGAACCCTAAATTGAATCAATAAAGCCCCCTAATTGAACCCTAAATTGAAGTAATTGAATCCTAAATTGAATGCCCTAATTGAATCAAACCCTAAATTAAACTAATTGAACCCCTAATTAAACCATAAATTGATTGTCCCAATCTAACCGAACCCTAATTGAACCCTAAATTAAATGCCTCAAATCAACCGAACCCTAAATTGAATCAATAGAACCCCCTAATTGAACCCTAAATTGAATCGAACCCTAAATTAAACTAATTAAACCCCTAATTAAACCCTAAATTAATTGCCTCAATCTAACCGAACCCTAATTGAACCCTAAATTGAATGCCTCAAATCAACCGAACCCTAAATTGAATCAATAGAACCCCCTAATTGAACCCTAAATTGAAGTAATTGAACCCTAAATTGAATGCCCTAATTGAATCGAACCCTAAATTAAACTAATTGAACCCCTAATTAAACCCTAAATTGATTGCCCCAATCTAACCGAACCCTAATTGAAGCCTAAATTGAATGTCCTAATCCAACCGAACCCTAAATTAAACTAACTGAACCCTAAATTGAATGCCTCAAATCAACCGAACCCTAAATTGAATCAATAGAACCCCCTAATTGAACCCTAAATTGAACTAATTGAACCCTAAATTGAATGCCCTAATTGAATCGAATCCTAAATTAAACTAATTGAACCCCTAATTAAACCCTAAATTGATTGCCCCAATCTAACCGAACCCTAATTGAACCCCAAATTGAATGCCCTAATCCAACCAAACCCTAAATTGAACTAATTGAACCCTAAATTTAATGCCTCAAATCAACTGAACCCTAAATTAAATCAATAGAACCCCCTAATTGAACCCTAAATTGAAGTAATTGAACCCTAAATTGAATGCCCTAATCGAACCGAACCCTAAATGAAACTAATTGAACCCTAAATTGAATGCCCTAATACAATCGAACCCTAAATTGAAATAATTCAAGCGCATCGGATATGTGAATTTTGAACATTTTTTTCCCATTTGAACATTGATCATTTGTTTGATAATTTTAGGTTGTTAATTGTGCGTTTTAGAATTGTGATTATTGATCGATGATTTTAGGTTATTAGCTGTGCATTTGAAGTAATTGCGATTATTAATTGATGATTTTAGGTTGTTAATTGATGATTTTAGATTGTTAATTGTGCATTGAGTATTTGAGATATTGAGATTATTGACGGAGGATGGGACCCAATTGGATTGAATGTGTGATTTTTGTTAATTTTATTGTATTGAGCATTTGAGAATTGAGAATTGAGATGGTTGACGGAGGATGGGACCCAATTGGATTGAGATACCTGTTAGTTAGCGCAGACACGGACACCACGTCTGATCGACGGTGTCCGACATTTAAAAAACAAATTAACGTATGCCGATGTGTCTGGAGGTGCGTGTCGGTGGGCGTCAGACACGTGTCCGGAGGTGTCGGACACGTGTCCAAAGGCGTCGGACACGTGTCGGTATGAGTCAGACACGTGTCCGGAGGTGTCAGACACGTATCAGACACCATATCGACACCCTATATGAGGTATCGGAATTGAGGTTGTTGACGGAGGATGAGACCCAATTGGATTGAGATACATGTTAGTTAGCGCAGACACGGACACCACGTTTGATCGACGGTGTCCAGCATTTAAAAAACAAATTAACGTATGCCGATGTGTCTGGAGGTGCGTGTCGGTGGGCGTCGGACACGTGTCCGACGGCGTCGGACACACAATTTGTACAGTGGTTCAAAATCCGTGTAAGATTATTTAACAAAATTATATTATGTGTTATATACAGTTCTGTGGCCAATTAGTATACTGATTTTTATCCTTAATTTTTACCGTCATCTACAATAGGTTCAGTCAATGGATAGACCAGTGGCCTCATGCTTGAAATTACTAGCCGAAGGCCCTAACAAACAAACATCCTGTTATGGAGGCTATATCATCAACGAGTTTAGGTTTAACGTAAAAGATAATGACCAAACAAAACAAACCCAAAACAGTGGAGTCTTGGTCAACGGCGACTGTTATGCCGAGAATTGCATGGATTTTTACGGAGAGCTAGATGAGATTGTTGAGCTAACATATCTGGGTTCCCAAAACCGCCTGGTAATGTTCAAGTGTACGTGGTTCGATGTCACATGCAGTAGAGGAATCCGTGTTAGCTCTCAAGGGATTGTAGATGTCAATGTCAAGTCAAGACTTGCATCAGACGAGCCCTTTGTGTTTGCTAGTCAAGCTGTACAAGTCTTTTACGCGGAGGACGTCGCCAATCCCAAATCTCATTGGTATACAACTATCAAGTCCAAGAAATTGCCCGTGACATATGACAGTGAGCTAGACTCCTTTCAAGCCGACCAACCACGTGTCTTGTTTCCTATTGAGGTCAACAACGAGGAGGACGATCTTCCTCTTCCAACAACACTTCTTGTGGGAGAAGAAGTCGTAGATGATGACGCAGAAGATGTTGAAAGTGTTGGAGATGATGTGACCGAGTCTACTGATGAAGAGGATGAATTAGAAGATGAAGAGGACGACGAGTCCCACGAAGAAGAGGGCGACGAGGAAAGTGATGAAGATGATTCGCAAACTGAAAATGATTGACTTGTAATGTTGTAACATCACGGAAAAAATGTAGTAACATTTTAGAACTTGGTGTTTATTGATGTGTATATATATATATATATATATATATATATATATATATATATATATATATATATATATATATATATATATATATATATATATATATATAGTGCCGATGATGATTTATGCCTAAATTATTGTTTTTCACGTGTTAATGTCTTTGTATATAATCTATATGAAGTCAGATATGGATAGGATACGGGCTATTCGTGGCCGGGCTGGACGCCGAGCTGCTTCCTCCCCGGTTAGTCCCACCTCGTCATTGCCTACTGATGACGAGGCACAGAGTGATCGCGGACAGCCATCGGGGGCCCAGCCCCAGCCGTCGCCGTCACCGTTGCCCCAGCCCCAGCCATCGCCGTCGCCCCAGCCCCAGCTCGAGCCGTCGCCCCAGCCCGACGCAGATTCATCCCACACGCGCGTGCATTCTCCATCTTCCGTGGGTTCTACCTCAGGTATAGTTGATAACGGTGTTTCGTACATTTTCGCTAGCCTTATATTTGAACTGTATTAATGTCTGTGTTTTGTAGGATCTCGACGAGGCCGTGGTCCGACACGCGGGGTACGCATCGACCCCCAGCGTAAACAGAGAGTTACGCTCACGCAGGAGGGCCTGTAAGTACTAAAAATATCACCTCATGCCTTATTACAAAATTTTGGGGTGTTAATTTATATTTGAACTGTATTAATTAATTTAATTACTTCTTTGGCAGGATCCTGGAGAATATGGCGAGGACGAAGATCGGCGTTCTTGTGAAGGGCCGATTCTTCGAGCCACGCCTGTACTGGAAGGACTGGGATGCCGCTGCGAGGGAGGCCCTATGGGAGGAGTGGCTGGTACGGTGAAGTATTTTTTTCAGCGTTAGTAAATGTTAAATTACAGTTTGTTTTATGTTGTTAATTTGTGTTATTGAATGCCTTACAGGAGGGGTTCACGTTTGACACGCCTCAGCAGCAGGTACTGGGGCAGCAGGCTTTCTTTGCCTACATCGGCAAGAATTACCGCCGATGGCTCCACGATGCACGGGACCGGGCGAAGAAGGCGCTGCCCGCGGGTGCCCCGATGACGGACATGGCGAGATATCCCCCACATTGGATATCTCATCGTGTATGGGGGGAGATGATAGATCGGTGGGCTGCGGATCCAGGTTGGGACGCCAAGAGTAAGAGCGGGGCTAAGAACAGACAGAACAGAGATCCGACGCACACGGGGGGGTCGGTGCCACACGACATCGTCCGACACATGAACGCGGTCGAGCACCCGGATCTGGAGGAGGATGAGGTCATAGCTCTGACCTATACTCAGACGCACGTGCGGAAGAAGGACAAGGACGAGACGCACCGGGCGGGCGACTATATTTCAGATATTGCCCGGCGGATCGATGTGAGTCAATTTATTTAAGTTAATGTTTTTTCTTTCTATCCTCAATGTCTGTTTCGTTAATTAATGCCCTAACATATCGTTAAACCACTATTTTTGCAGGCCTCGTATGAACAGCTAAGGGGGTCCGAGCAGCAGTCCGGACAGCCATCAGCGTCCACTAGTACGGCTGCGAGTACTGGGGGGTTGAAGCGATGGCTGGATACGCCGGAGGTCGTGAATCGGCCGAAAGGCCGCATACGCGGCCTGCCTAGCACGACTGCTCGTGCCGTGATAGGAGCGTCCTCACCCCCTGCTGCCCCTCCACAGACACCGGCTCCTCGGCCTCAGTTGGACGACGAGGAGATCCAGCGCATTGCTACAGTGGTGTGCCCGATGATCAGGGAGCAGGGCACTGTTGGACAAGCCGCCCCGGCCCCGGATCAGCAGGATCCAGATCCGGGACTCGGGAACCCCTGATGAGCCCCTTCCCGTGCCCGTTCCTAGCTTCCCCCCCCCCCCGTGCCCGACTTGTACTCTTCTCCCCTCTCCTAACCGGCTATATCCGGTTCCCGGCTTGTACATATATGAATTTTTTTTATTATAAATATTTTTTATAATTGATTATATATATTTCTTTCTGTATTGATTATTGCGCGTTGTTGTTGAGATTTGAAAATTGTATTACAGGTCTGGGTAATTGAAAAATAAAAAAAATTCAAAAAAAAAATTGACTTTTGGCGACGGATTAATTCCGTCGCTAAAGTATTCCTACAATCAGTTATTTAGCGACGGAATATTCCGTCTCGAAAATATAAATCCGTCGCTAAAAAAATATAATTCGCAACGGAATATCCGTCGCTAATTAAAAATAAATCCGTCGGTAAAAATGACATATCTAGCGACGGATTTAAAAATTCCGTCGCTAAACTATTAGTGACGGGCTTTTATACGAGGGATATTTAGCGACGGTGAATCCGTCGCTAATTCTTTTAGCTACGGATTTTGGGCTTTTAGTGACGGATTTCCCCGTCGCTAAAACCCTGTTTTCTTGTAGTGTTTTCAAAGTGAGGCGCAAAATAAAAATAAATAGATATTAGTGCATTAAACTAATATAATCACGCAAAAAAATTCAGAACATGACAATTGACCAAATTTTTTACACTAAAAAAGTTTCAAATCCAATAAGAAGTAGTTAATCCTAAGTGAATATGACAACGTCATCCTCAATAGCAGTGAGGGTTAAGGCAACAGTGTTTTCCTGAA
Source organism: Escallonia herrerae (assembly GCA_033070095.1). Classification (NCBI taxonomy): domain Eukaryota; kingdom Viridiplantae; phylum Streptophyta; class Magnoliopsida; order Escalloniales; family Escalloniaceae; genus Escallonia; species Escallonia herrerae. The sequence goes on along the minus strand of JAVXUP010002155.1, from coordinate 83,776 downwards.
CTCAACGGGACCTTCCCCCTCAAATCAGACAATTAAACGGTCAATGGCTTTTAACTTGGTAGAAATAAAAGGAAATCATAGGCTTCCAACTCTAGTTGAGATTCCTCTTCAATTTCATCTTCTTCATCCACAAGGTGAAGTGAAGGAGTACATTTACTTAAAAGAGAGTAATAATTGGGGATGGGATGCTAACACAATGAACAATAATAAGAGAATCGATTGATTAGGAATTTTAGATATTTTATAGTTTAAATATTTATTTATTATGTTATGAAACAAAGAATCAACAATAATGAACAGTTGAGACGATGCCACGATGCAAAAATAAAAAATTAGGATTTTTGGGCTTTTTTTTTTTGCACCTCCACCACCGCTTTGCGCCTGAGTGCCTAGGCGAGCAAGGTGCACGCCTTTTTGAAGGGGTTGCGCCTAGTCATAAGAAAGATGCTGTTGCGCCTAGGTGTCCCTTTGATAATACCCAATCAGATCTGACCTTTGGGAAAAATAACCCTTATCAGGGCAGCCAAAATCCATTTGATTGAGACCTTCAGATCTTCAATCTAAGTGATAACTTCGTTGTATGCCAGGTTTTTGAGATTCTGTACATTACCTCGAACCATGATGCAAGAACCCAAAGCAATCACCAGTTCTTAGAGAAAACATGAAATATCTTCCTATACTAGGCTCCACAGTCAATAAAAGAACAATAATATCCTCTACCGACCTAGCTAGATGCAGCAAACAGGATTCTTGCTCCCTGCAGTAGGAAAGAAGAGAGACAAGAAGTGGAACAGGGATACGCTTAGCACCGGCACGTGTTCCCAGAAGCTCAAAACCACTACCATTTTTGTCAAAATGCATCCCAAGGAATTTATAATATCTTGCCCAAGTAATATTCATTTAACAAACTTTGGCCGCTACCCCGGTGGTAGGAATCTTCCTCTAACCCCATATATAGTGACAATTAATAGTCACTAAATGTCTCTAGTGGCTTTTCTGTTAATACTTTTAGCGACAACTCTTAAAAGCACTTTTTTAGCGTCACTAAATAAAAGCCACTAAAAAGATTTAGCAACCACTAATTGTCACTACATGGGGGTAGGAGGAACATTCCTTCAACCCAGGTAGCAGTCAAATTTTTTTCCATATTCATAAGCACCAAAAATTAAAATACCTCCCAGTGTGTACAAAGAAGGACTTGGAAGCCAATAATAACAATCCTCATGATAGGGCTACCAATATCTGAAGAAGCACTATCATTGTACCTGACGCAAGTTTTGAACATTCTGACACCATGAAGAACATTTAATGATTGTCTCTCAATTCTAATTGACTCGATCATAATATGATCTTCCAATTAGCTGTTTTTGTCCTACGTGATAACTAGATCCATAACATATTATGCTTCGATTAGCAACATAACTGAGGCCAGCACATGCACAAAGTGATGTTGTTGGTGGCTGATTTTCAGCATGTGGGGGGTGTTTTGATAGCAAGAAGAAGTGGTTTTAGGGGGTTTACTGTAGACCTACGAAATTGAATAGAAACAGAGATGAAAACAGAAAGATGGGTTTACCAAAAATCTGGTGTATTCACACTACTTCTCTTGCAAACTTACACCATATTTATATGCAAAATACATCCATGTGATGATTGACAAGTGGCTAACTAGTTTCCACCTAAACTTAACTGGAGTTACATAACTTAACTTAATATGAACTAGAGTTAACCAACATAAACAGCAGTAAAAGAAAGAACAGAACAGCAACTAAGCATTAGTCCTAACATTCTCCCCTTTAATGTCTTGTTGCTGAACTCCCAAAGCTTGTCTCAATTCTTCAAACCTTTCTCTTGGTAAAGCTTTCGTAAAGATGTCTGCCACTTGTTCTTCTGACCTGTAAAATTCAAGTTCAATTTCCCCTTCTAATAGCTTCACGGATGAAATGAAACTTGAGTGCAATGTGCCTGGTCCTGCTATGAAAGACCAGATTCTTGGCCATTGTTATGGCTAATTTGTTGTCACAAAACAGCTCAGTTTTCCTTTCTTGCTTTTCGCCAAAGTCATGAAAAATTCTTCAAAGCCAAATGGCTTGAGAGGTTGCAATTGCAGCTGAGGCATACTCAGCTTCAGCTGAAGATTGAGCAACACTTTGTTGCTTCTTGGAAAGCCAAGAGAATACTCCACTTCCAAGAGTAAAACAATAACCTGAAGTATTCTTCATATCATCTTTGCATCCTCTAAAATCACTGTCACAAAAACCTATCAGCTTAACTTCTTTGCTTCTTCCATTCATGATACCATAATCAATGGTACCTTGGATGTATCTGAGAACTCTCTTTGCTGCTCCAAGATGAAAATGGCTTGGTGCTTGCATAAATCTGGATAGGAGACTTGCTGGAAACATAATATCTGGTCTTGTTGTAGTAAGATATAACAAGTTTCCCACCATGCTTCTATAAAAGGTTGCATCTACTTTGCTTCCACCATCTTCTCTCTTTAATTTCTCCCCCACAATGAGTGGTGTAGCTTTAGGATTGCAGCCATACATTCTGAATTTTTTCAGCACCTTTTCAGCATAATTCTCTTGACAAATAAAGACACCTTCATCATCTTGATGAATCTCCATGCCAAGAAAATGTTTGAGCAGCCCCATATCATTCATTCATACTTCTTCATCATCTCCTTTCTAAAATCTTTGATCATTTTTTCACTATTGCCCGTAAAGAGCAAATCATCAACATAAAGAGCAACAATGAGAATATCTTTCTCACCTTGATGTTTCACATACAAGGTAGGCTCACTTTCACTTTTCTTGAACCATTTCTTAGTGAAATAATTATTTATTTGGCTATATCATGCTCTAGGTGCTTGTTTCAGCCCATATAGTGCTCTGTGCAACTTGTACACTTTTTCTTCATCCCCTTTAATCACAAATCCTTGAGGCTGATCTACATAGACTTCCTCTTTCAACTCTCCATTCAAAAATGCAGATTTGACATCAAGTTGATACATTAACCACCCTTTGCTTGCTGCGAGTGCAATCAAGGCTCTAACGGTATCAAGTCTTGCTACCAGATCAAACGTTTCATGAAAATCAATGTCGGGCTGTTGTGCATAGCCCTTAGCAACAAGCCTTGCCTTTTTTCTTTGAATTGAACCATCGGGGTTATGTTTCACCTTGAAAATCCACTTCACACCAACAACTTCTTTATCTTTTGGTTTTTCAACCAACTCCAATGTTCTATTCTTCTCAATAACTTTGATTTCTTCTTGCATAGCTGTCCTCCAATCTTCCTCTTTTATTGCTTCATCAAAGCTTTCCGGTTCAGTAACACATAAGTTACAAGTTTGATATACATCACTCAAACTTCTCATTCTTCTTGGAGTTGAGCTTATTGATGATGAGCTTGATGATGAATCTATCCTTGGTGTATTTAGAGGTGAATCTTCATCATTTTCAACTTTTTGAGTTGAGTTTTCTTGAAGGACATCCAATGGAACTCCTTGTTTCTCAACTTTGTTGTCCTCCCAATTTCACACAGCATTTTCATCAAATAGCACATCACGATTAATGATGATTTTATTATTTTGCAAGTTGTACAACCTATATAGCCTTTTGACATTGTGCTATAGCCAACAAATATGCACCTTTCACTTGCTTCATCTAGCTTACTTCTTTTCTCTTTTGGCACTTGAGAGTAACAAATGATTCCAAACACTTTAAAGTGTCTAACGAATGGTCTTCTTCCACTCCACGCTTGAAATGGAGTTTGATTCAACACAGCTTTGGTTGGTGATCTATTAATCAAATACACAATTATATGCACAGCTTCAGCCCAAAATGATCTAGGAATTCCTTTGTCATGCAACATTGATTTTGCCATCTCCATAATCGTTTGATTTTTCCTTTCGGACACACCATTTTGCTGTGGAGTGTAGCCAACTGTGAGTTGTCTTTCCACTCCTTCATCTTCACAAAATTTGTGAAACTCATTTGAAGTGTACTCCTTTCCTCTGTCACTTCTCAAGATTTTAATGAAACAACCACTTTGCTTTTCAATAAGGCATTTAAACTTTCTAAACACACCAAAAACTTCATATTTTTGCCTCATGAAGTATACCCATGTCATACGAGTATAATCATCAATGAAAAGAATAAAGTACATGTTTTCAGCATTAGAGAGAGTTTGCATAAGTCCACAAACATCCGTATGGACTAGCTCAAGCTTCTCTTTTGCTCTCCATGCTACTCCTTTCGAAAATGGTTGTCTATGGTGCTTGCCAAAAGCACATCCTTCACAAACTTCATGTTTTTCTTCTATGGTGGGGAGGCCTTGTACCAAGTTTTCTTTATGCAGCAATTTCAGATTTTTGAAGTTTATGTGACCAAACCTTCGATGCCATAACCATGAATCTTCAACAATTGAAGCTCTCATTGCAACTCCACTTGTATAACTGAAATTTATCAGAAAGCTTCTATTTTTCTCCATCTTTATGTTTGTTACAACATCTTTACTCCCTTTTTTGTCATAAATTATGCAGCACTTGTCTTGGAATTGAAGTGTGTAGTCATTCTCCAAAAGCTGTCCAAGACTAAGTAGGTTGTGCTCCAAATCTAGAACCAAAAGAACATCACGTATAAATATGGTCCCCTGCTTTGTTTGAACACTAATCGTGCCTTTACCTTGCGCTTGAACTATAGTACCATTCCCAAGCTTCACTTTGGTGTTGACAGTGTTGTCCATGTCGAGAAAAATGCTTTTTTGTCTTGCCATATGGTTGCTACAACCACTAGGAACCACATCTCATCATTTTTCTCTGCTGCACTTTGACATGCATAGAATAAGCTTGCTTCACTCTCTTTCTCTTCTGTGAAGCTTGCTTGTTGATGCAATTTCACTCTATAATCTTTTTGCACATGGCCAAACTTCTTGCATCTATGACATTGTGGTTGTCCTTTGAACCAACAATCTTTTTCATCATGACTCCTCTTTTTACAAACATCACAAGGTTTGGAATTATTCTTAGAATTATAACTTCTACCAAAGTTGCCTCTTCCTCTTCCATATCTTCCACCTCGACTTAATTCTCCCTTAAGTTGATTAAAGTTCTGTGGTTTTTTTTCTTGGTTCTTGCTGCCAACATTGAGCTTAGATTGGAAGGCACTCTTTATAGCTTTTTCCGAGTGTCTTGCCATTCTTTGCTTATAGGATTTCAGAGAGGCCATCACTTCTTGAACACTTAAGGTTGAGAGGTCTTTAGTTTCTTCAATAACAGCTACAATAGGATCAAATTTTTTTGGCAAACTAATCAAAGTCTTCTCAACAATTCTTCGATCACTAATATCTTCACCATGAGTTTTCATTTGATTTATCAATTCAAAAAATCTGCTGGAATAATCCTTCAAACTTTCATCCCTTTTCATTTTCATGTTCTCTAAATCCTTTCTAAAAGATTGAAGTTTTATAGTTCTTACCTTATCATCACCTTGGAACTCATTTCTTAGAGTTTCCCATGCTTCTTTTGCAATTTCAACTGTCATGATTCTTGGAAAAATTGGATCAGTAACATTCCTTTGAATGAGTGAAAGAGCACTTGCATCTTTCTGTCTCTTTTCATCTAGTTTCTTTTTTTCATTTTCAGTCATACCCTCTGTTGTATTAGGTTCTGTAAACCCTTCTACTACTGATTCCCAAAGGCCAAGTGATTTAAAGATTGTCTTCATCTTTACAAACCAGAAATCATAGTTTTCACCATCAAAAGGTAGAATACTTACTTGCTGGTTTGAAGAACCAATGTTGGCCATGATATCTTATATGAGATTTCACTCCTTTGCTGTATTTTCTTCCAATCCCAGACCTTCTTAATCAGCACAACTCTGATACCATTTGTTGGTGGCTGATTTTCAGCATGTGGGGAGTGTTTTGACAGCAAGAAGAAGTGGTTTTAGGCGGTTTACTGTAGACCTACGAAATTGAGTAGAAACATAGAGATGAAAACAGAGAGATGGGTTTACCAAAAATCTGGTGTATTCACACTACTTCTCTTGCAAACTTACACCATATTTATATGCAAAATACATCCATGTGATGATTGACAAGTGGCTAACTAGTTTCCACCTAAACTTAACTAGAGTTACATAACTTAACTTAATATGAACTAGAGTTAACCAACATAAACAACAGTAAAAGAAAGAACAGGACAACAACTAAGCATTAGTCCTAACAGATGTAGATTGAGAGACTTTCTTCAAGTGCTGGCTACTAATTGAAAAGTTCACTTATAACATAAGCAAAGGCCTGCATTTGGTTACAATTTAGAGCATGAACTCCACAAAACTCACTATAACTGAAAACATGAAAGCAACTGAGAGACACTACCTCTTTAGAACAAGAGGGGGCCTATTATGGAATCCTCATAAGTCAAAAGAAGGTGAATGAAGCAAGTAATAGAGATGCCAAGCAATTGTTAGTGTAGGTAATGCCCATAGAAATGGAACTGACCGTACTACAAGAATAGCATGAAAGCAGGATGAAGGTTCCATTAAATAGGAAAAAGAAAAACACTTAATATGGGAAAACTTCGGGAAGTGCTTCAGCCCTTCCCCTTTAGCTTAGCGCCAGTCACTTGGTAATTCTAAAATTTCCACATAATGCTACAGGTGTTGTTGCATTTCATTTGCAGGTTATCAAAAATTGGAAGACAAGGATACACATTCCTCCAAAAGGTGGAACACAACACACAAGAGCAACTTTACTAAGACAACCAAAGAAAGAAAAGAAGGGAAAAAAAGAGCAGGGAGTAACATTAGCAGACTCCCATGCATGAGCTTAAGGTGGAATTTCAGGAATTTGGTCGTGTTAAAGTTGCCTACCTACAGAGTGTCTTGAGCCGACTATATATCTGAACCGTAACATTTGATAACTTGAGAGATGGTTCCTCAAAATGCAAGTTCTATTTCAACAAGACTTTATAAAATAGTGGTATTTGGTAAGCATAATATATGTTTACGCCAATTATCTAACAAACTCAGCTTTTAACTTTTAGAGTAAATGATAACTTAAATATCATGGCATGGGTCTCGCAAGGTCCTGAGCTTATCTCTCGCGTGCATGTGGTTCTAATCCATCATATCCATACACTTAGTGCACCTGAATTGGCTCTATTGATTTGCGCGCCCACCATTGTTTATCTCCTTTGATATCCACGTACGTGCACCCCAAGGCTTGCGGGTGATGGGCAAATTTTTGACAAACAAGTTATAGTCTTTTACGTCCTGTAAATGACTTAATTGATTTTTTTTTTTATCAAAGATACTTATTTTACCACAACGTAACGTAATCTTCGTGTGCTAATTTTTATCTGTAGTTGGACTAACTACAAATGAGCTCGTAAAGTCTAATGAATTTCCTTAAACATTGGACAACTACTTTATAAGATGGGGGATAATTCCCACAATTGCTATGAATTAACACAACATCGTTGCTCATATATAGTGATAATTGATTTTATAGTAGTCAAAATCCTAATGCTTATAATTAGTTTAATATATAGTCTTATTATTCATGTAAACTTATTTAGTCATGAAAATTAAATCCCTTTTATTCACTGCTAGGGCCTATCAAAATAAAGTTTCTTGTTTATTTTCGTTTCCCTCTTCACCAATTACATCTTCCATGAAGAGGAACACTGTGCTAAGACAACCATGTTAAACAATTTCACCATTTAAGTAAAAGACTAACTATTCCAAACATGTCTCGTTGCTGCGAAATTGGTTACATTACATTATCGAAACTATTTGAATCATATGCAAGTGACATATTGTGACTTTCGTAGGCGATAGACACGAAAATAGAGTAGTGAAGCACATAATTATCAACATTAGGCGGAAAAATAACTCCCACTCAATTTTTTTGTTGATGCCATGCATAAAACAACATCGTTCAATAACTAGACATGTAGACAAAGCAAGAATGATTACTGAGCCATTTATTTCAGGATGAGAATGAATTAAGAGTGCCACATTTTATTAAGAAGTGCCAAATGAGAACATCATATCAAATAAAATGTAATGTGGGGAAAAAATAATTTGTACGCATTTTCTAGCTTTTTCTCATAAGTTTTAGAGTTTGTTAAATCATGCTAGAGGTATAAAAAAAAGTAGTATTTAAATATCCACAGTGCCAGAGTAATGGCAAAGATAAAATTTAACTTTCATTAAACAACATATACTCCCTCTTGAAAGTAAAAGAATATATGTAACGTTCAAAAGTTTGAAATGCCAAATATGAATTTCAAAAATCATTTAAGAATTAGAAGGCTTTATTTCATTGTTTTTAAAGGCACAAGCGTACTAAGGCGTAAGGCGCAGGGCTACGCCTTCTCGAAGCGAGGAATAATATATAAATTAAGTTATATTTGCACATTAAACATGGCATATAACAAATTTGCGACACCTAGTAAACGGTATCCGGATACCACATTGGGAGCCGACTAATCCGGGTTCGAACCGGACAGGTCCACATGGGCGGCAAAGCTCTCCCTACCAAGTTTTAACACAGCTGCATTCCCAAGGCTCGAAGCCGAGACCTCTGGTTAAGTTAGTCAACCCCTTACCAGCTGACCTACGCGGTTGGTGGCACATTGTCTTCGTCATAATCTTTGTTGGCACCGAAACTTTGATAAAAGAATATTTAATAGTTATTAATGAGGTGTATCGGGTTGACAAGCAAGTCCAATGTTTTCTTGGGAGCATTTGACGAAACAAAGCCCAAATGTTTAGGTTTTTAAAGTAGGTACGCTTCTAAAAGTGTACTAATATTGCGATTGGGCCAGGACATTTTGGGTGAAATAGAAGATTTTTGAAGGTATTTCTTGAAAAAAATAATGGATTGATATTTTTTTAAAAAAAATATAAGAAATATATATCATCAAATCAAAAATATGAGACCAACATCCATGACCTTTGAGATTACAGTGTCAGAAAGTAGTAACTAACATAACAACATAAAAACATAAGACAAATAAGACCAACACCCTTGGGTCAAGAGGGATTGATAACAAACACATAAGCTACAAATTAAACACACGAACAAACCTTATCCCTTCGAACAAACTTTGGCTCATACTCGGGTTGTAGGAATCTTCCTTCAACCACATATATAGTGACAATTAATAGTCACTAAATGTTTCTAGTAATGTTTATAGTGATTTTTTTTCTAACACTTTTAACGACAATTATTAGCAGCATCTTTTTAGCGTCACTAAATAAAAGTCACTAGAAATATTTAGAGACAATTTATTATCTCTATATAGGGAGAAAGAAGAAGATTCCTCCAACCGAGATAACAGTCAAATTTTTTCCTATCCCTAAAGCCTAACTACTCTGTGATATACCCTTCAAGGATCCGATCATCACCATCAAACCAAGCACCACACAGCACAATGCACCACCTTCAGATCATCAAATTTGCCTAAACCGAGTGCCAATCCTCAACAGCACCCCCACACTGCCATTCTACGTGTAGCACCCCATAGGACCACGTACCCACCCAACAACAACCAAAGACTATTTTTTCTAACCACGACGAGACCACACGCGCCAGCACCCAACCGTAAGCAGAACGATGCCACCACATGGAGACCAAAAACCAAGACCAACGCAAACCAAGTTAGGGAAAAAGGGGAAAAGACCCTAGACTGAAACTACACCTCGCATCTAGCAACCAAACCTACACACAGTAAACAAAGGGACCAGGCTAGGGGGAAGGGCGAAGGGCGAATAATACCCTAGTGAGAAACTACACCCTCACCTAAAACGCCGCTGCCGCGTTCGCTGCCATTGCTGTCGCATTCTCTACCGTCCTTGTTGCTTCTGCCGCTGTCGTCGCCCACCAACACATCTTGCAACACCACCGGGAAGAAAAGCCTCTGCCACCTTTTTTTCTCAAGTTTTTTTTTTCACTAGTCAGCTAAAGAAGATAAGTCTGTGATTGCAAAAACCTCATTGATGGAGACACCTGGGGTGACAAGAAGATAAGGCTCCTACAAGTAAAAGATAAGCATCACCTGTCCCTTCTTCTTGTTGTTTGATCCTTCTCCTACAATGAAATTGCAGTCCTTTGATAAATCCTCATTCAAATGCTTCCCACGAACCATGGTACGATGTAGTGTAGCTTGTGCCTCCTGCCAAAAGGATATCAAATACAAAGAGATAATCTATGCGCTCGACTACCCAAGATGATTGGAACTTATAACGAATACTATGATTGCGAGACATTAGAGGCATAATTGTTGTATTTGTGGCGAAGAGTCCCGCGCGCAGGCTTAGCGAAAGTGGGCTGAGTTGATTGAAGTGGTGGTGATGGTGGTCTGGGAGGGGAGGGGAGGATAGTGACGGTGAAAAGAAGGTATTAGGAGGTGGAGTTGTCACGGCAATGACAAGGAGGAACGTGAGACCTTAATGGCAAGTGAGGAAGCGGAGTAGGTGGTTTTGGGTGAACCATGGTTGCAATAGGCGTAGAGTGTAACCATATGGAGACAGTGGCGGGCCAGGAAATTTGTTTGAGGTGGGCACCGAAAAAAATCAACAATCAATTAACTGCAAGAATACAAACCAAAATCGGACTGTTTTATATATCTAGTAAAAGTTATGATTTTCTTCCTAGTAAAAAAACTCATAAAACTATGAACGGGACACAAAATAAAAATACTATTTCTCCATGCGAATAGTCTGATTTGCACAGTGAACTATTGGAGCGATCTTCCAAATATTTGTCATCTCCATTTCGCTTTTTGTGTTTTCAAAACCCTTTTCTCTTCCGAAAGATGTCAAAACATCAGTTGTTTGATCGGTAGATGCATAATAAACCCCTTTGTTGGCAGACCAATTTGATCATCGGTAAAGTCTTTCTTTGTTGGCAGACCAATTTGATCTTTATTAAGCTTTTCTTTCTGGCTTGATATCATACACTAGATTGGGACAATGATAATTGGACTACAGCTGGTGTAAGCCTTCCTTTCGTGCTGGCTTCCTTTTGCTACAAGAGAGAAGCTAACCCAAATGAAAGGAGAAAGGATCAGAGTTTCAATCAAAGGTGGATTCCAATTAACTTTTGTCAGCTGACATGGTATGCCCTTCGGCCCCCAATCAAGACATTCCAGGGTATCGAGCATGCGAGACCATGCAACGAAAGGAGAGAAGAGAGTCTCCTAAGATTGGATCTTATTAGCTCTTGCAGACAGCCTTAGGCTTTTTGGTCTTATCGATATTGGACCGGACGACATCTTTTCTCAGCTTTGCTCCATTCCCTAGTTGAGACAGCATGAAAAGGGTTGCCGACCGGTGAAAGTGGGTCTCTCTACACTATAAGAGATTTCCTCGCGCTACCCCTCAAATGGTGTTCATAGATAGCCCAGTCAACCAATGATCATTAGAGCATTAGGGCAATGGATCAAAGAGTGTAACTCCAAGTCCCAAAGAGCCTTACCTCTTTTAGTTTTGGAGGCAGCAGGTGGGCACGTGCTCCCCTGTGACCCTTGCTGCTTCCGCCACTATCTGGAGATGTACGTGAAGCGTTTGAGAGATTTGACAAAGTGTCTAGCTAGGATTTGGACACTGAGAGCTCGTAGTGAATTGTTTTCTCTTCAGCTTGAATCAAGGGATCGTTTCTTCCACATCACGTCTCAAAACTAATTCACAATAAGTTGCTTGCTATTTACGTATAACGAGTATGTGAGTTGGCCACTACGGCAATTGTTTTTCCCCTGGTTGCTAAAAACTTAGTGACAGACAACATAAAGTTGGTCACTATATCTAAACAATTTAGCAACTACGCATTGACCAAAGTACGACGACCACATGTTGACTAGTGCAAATACAACCTTTGAACTAATTTCCGCATATCAGTCGAACTGGTTTAGAAATGAGCTTAACAGTTTCTTCTATAAAAAAAAAAAGAAATAGTCAGATTAACGGCCACATTGTTTTGGCCTTGAAAACATTTGGTAAATAAGAATAAGTTCTAAGTCATGCTTTCGGCCTAAAACCTTTAACTAAAGATCTAAATTGAACTTGGCTCAACTTCCAAAATTCGAAATATCCAACGTTTGACCAAAGGACCTCAAGCTTTTGGACAGTTTGACTTGGTTCCAAGCTTTTAAGTTTGGTAATAATAATTGGAAAAAAAAAATGGCAAATACCGAGTTGGAAGAATCTTCCTCCTACCCCCTATATAGCGATAATAAATTGTCTCTAAATGTTTATAATGACTTTTATTTAGTGACGCTAAAAAGTTGCTGCTAATAAATATCGTTGAAAGTGTTATGTTCAGTGATAGGCTCGGTGACTTTGCTCAAGCGACTGTAGAGAACTTAGAGAGTCAACTCTAAGACTGATTCCAGACTTTTTCACTGCTAAATTAATTTTTTTAACACCAGGCCTAAATTAAGACATTCACTAATCAGATGCATAAAGTTCAAGGATGAAAGACGGTTTATCTAGTGTTTATAAGTAAGAATTAAACTACAACAATCTAATGTCTAGGTAGCGTTTGACAGCTTTTTTTTCAGTTTTGTATATTGAAGGGAAAAAAAAGACGTTTGATAGACTATTTTTGTTCCCCCCACCCCTCAGTTTTATAAACTAGTTTCATTTTGAGCTTTCCATATTTTAGAGTTTTGGAATTTTAGGTTTTCAATTTTCATTTTTATTTTGTAATCCACCTTTTAGGCCTCAATAGGAGCAATTTGGAAACCTTTTCTCCAAAACCCACTTCACATTTCATCGCTCCCACTATTACTCCATATCACTCACCATAAAATGATCATGTCGCACAGCAATGTCGCCACCGCAATGCCGCCGCCACTCACATTTACCATACTATCGCCGCCATACTACCCCTGACCTTAACCCACCGTCGCCACCCCACTAACATCACCACCATTGCTAATCACAACCCTATCCAACTACTGCCATCGCAACCAAATATCTACCAAATCGCTATTGTTGTAATTACCACCAAGTTCACTAATATCCCTGCCCCATCATCGTCGCCTCACCCACCGATGTGCCCCTCTTTTGCTGCCAAATGGTCGTGGATATGTTCTTCCCACCGCCATTACCCATTGCCAGATAAATCACATAGAGGCGATATCATACATCCATGGATCTTCAATCGGTGGATGTGTCTAGTGCCAAAAGCGTCACATCTTTGTCCCACTGTCGCCACTGCACACACATTTGTCCCGTCGTCACCATGCACCCACAGATTTGTGCCGCCATCGCAGCAATTGTGTAATGGATTTCTTGGCAATCCGGCCTGGTGATGCGGAAGGTCCTTTTTATGGTAGTGGAGTTGGGATTTGATATGTGGGAGGAGGTGGTGGTGTGTTGTGATTCGACTTGATAGTATTGTGATTTGATAAGGATGGGTGGTGGTGCAAGTTTGATGGTGGTGGAGGTATTGATTGGCTATGGTGGTTTGGACTGAAAAAAAAAATGCTTACCAAACACATCTCAATTTTTATAAAAACTTAAAACCAAAAGAGGGTTTTGTTTTCATTTTTCTGTAAACTAAAAACTAAAAACCACAATGGTTTCAAATGCACCGCTTGTCTGGATTCAGTTTTGAAGAGGGGTTCAAAAAAATGTCTTAAGTGTAACTTTATATTCTTGGCTTGAGATCGTGATTCTTTGGACTTCTAACTTACCACCAGATATGTTGAAACTCAATTGAGGGTTCGTGCTCTTGGGTTGACTGAGTCTCCCCCCAAGATCGTGAATTTGACTTCTGATCATTGCTCTTAATTTCTTTTTTCTCCATTCACATTTTGCACTTCCTCATATAAGTAGGAAACATGTTTCCTCCATGTTGAAGTAATGATTGAGCTAGGTGCCTTCTGGAAGATCGTGGTGGGTCTTCGTCACGTCTCCCTTAACATTTCTCGGTCTCGTTGTCTTGGTTTCCACACGTGTTAATCTAGACCATTGAATCTCTAAGCCTTAGTCTTACATCTTATGGATTAAACAACAACAAAAAATACCACAAAAATAGAATGAAGACATTTTTCAATAAAGGAAATATAGCTAATGTCCTCTTATATATACTATACCTCGAGTGCAATTTCACACTCCCCCTCTCCCTTCACTTACAAATAATATACTAAAGCCCCTTACTATTAGCTAAATAGCTCTCTTTAGCAAAAAATCGTTAATTGCAACCGCTACTCAACAGCACGTGTGTTGACTGACAACCATTTTGTACAAATAATAACTTTGCCCCCTTTTTTATTTTCAGCCCCGCCAACCACCCCTACCATAATAGCGCCACCCATTTCCTCTACTGCCTCATCACCCACCACCACATACAAGCACACGCGCACACGCACACATGATGGGCTAACCTCCCTCCCCATCACCCACCACGACCAATACCCACACCCATAAATATCTTGCATGCACATGTACCCCAAACACACACCCATTTTCGCTGCTTGTATCGCGCGCGTATGTGCACGCGCTGTAGTGTGTCTGTGGTGGGTGATGAGGTTAGAGGGGCCCATGGTGTATGTGGGTGTATGTATGCGTTCAAGTTGTGTGTGTTGGTGAGGGATTGGGGTGGGGGTGCAACCCTGGTGGTGGTGGGTGTGGGTGGGTGTTTATGTGTTCGTGCAGTGTGTATGTGTGTGCATGCTTGCAGTGTGTGCGCACTCGTACATGGTGTATGTGGTGGTGGATGATAGGGATTGTGGGAGAGATAGGGGAACTTGTGGTGTGTGGGGCGTGTGTTTTGTGTATGTGTATGCATGCAGGGTGCGAGGATGAGGGGGATTGGGGGGGTGGGGGAACCATGGTGTGTGTAACTGGGGTAGGTGGGGGGATGGGGGATTTAGGTGGGTGTTTTGTGCGCGATAGTATGTGTGGGTGGGTGGGTGGGTGATGGTGAACGATTGTGGATGGGAAATGAGTGGCGACCGTGGGGTTGGGGGTGGGGTGATTGTCTGGGTGGAAGTGAGAAAGGAGCTTGAAAAGAGGACTTTGACCTAAAAAATGATAAGACAAGAGAGTTATTATTGTCTTTTTAATGAGCCTATTATGGTTTCATCTAAGAAGCGATATTTTGTGAAATTTGAGGGGCTTTAGTGCATCATTTGTAAATGAACGGGATGGAATCGCACCCATGATTTAATCGAGGTAGTCGTTAACTATTTTTTGCTTTTGATATTGCTAACGGCGCTAGAGTCGATCATTTATCCTTCTTTTAACCATATTAGGGTGTGGTACACTTTTAAGAATAAGTTTTGGCTACTACAGGTACTACAGGGGTGTAGGAATGTTTATTCAACCCCATATATAGTGAAAATTAACAGTAAGTAAATGTTTCTGATAGCTTTTTTGTTAACAATTTCAGTAACAATTATTAGCAATATTTTTTTAACATCATTAAATAAAAATCACAAGAAGAAGAAGAAAAATTCTTTGAACCAAGGTAGCAGAAAATATTTATTACTCCGAGTAATATTTTTTTTTACTATTTTTTTTCTTTTAATACCAAGTCATTGCAGTTGCTTACCACTTTTTAGTCATGCACTCCGCTTGATTTTTGTGTTGCTAAATCACGTCATTTTTGTCGATTCTAAGAGGCTATTTCCGGTTCAATCAGGGGTCAGACATAAGCTAGTTGGGCTTAACGGAGAAAGTGAGCACAAAACTGAGAATGGTCGTGAAAGTTGCCAAGCAAAGAGAAGCATGAAGAGCAACACCAATAGCAAAGAAGATTCGGAGGCATCTTCCACTTCTGCCCTCGATTCCAGATTCAACCAAACCCTCCGTAATGTTCAAGGGTAATTGATTTCTTTGCTTTTATTTTCGTGATCCGCACTATCATAAAGCACTTGATGCCCATTAATTTTTCTTTCAGATTTATTTGTAAAGAAATTGAGAAATGCGTGATTTGTACTTTGTTTCTTCCAAATTGATGACCCAACATGTTAGATTTGTAACTATAGACTAGAATTTAAGACAAAAATCACTGTTTTCATTTAGGCTAATGCAGGCAGTTTTTTTTTGTTCTTGCCGTGAATTCAGCTTGATTTGTGAATTTGGACAGCTGGGATCTCTCTAATTCTGCTCCCAAAGTTTTCTTTGTGCTTTTTCTTTTGTCCCAACCAAATACTATAAAGTTCAGTAGCAAGGGTGGGGTTTCATTGACTAAAGAATTCTAGAATTGAGTTTAGCTCGCATTTTTGCTGAAAATTGTAGGTGAGTATTCCCTCTGTTCCTTTATAAAGGAGCACAAATGCCAATTACTTTTAGGCGCTGAGTTCTAAGACCTAAAAGTCAGGCAATCATCTGATTATGTGAAAGTTTGCTTGGGCAAAAATGATCCGAGGCATTTTAGTTTGCTTCATGGGATAGCAAACCATAGTCCAGTTTTCCCCCAATGAATTCTTCTTTTTATCTAAATCGGGAGATGTTCCTTATTTTGGATCTAATCTATATCCTTTCAGCACCAAAACCGACTTTCTTGCTGTCGCAAACAACTACCATCTTCCCGTGCTTCACTATACTGGCTCAAATCTTGTTTTGCCCAAAGAAAGGTTAAAGAGTTATCTCAATTTCCTTACGAAAAATTTGGTTGCAACAAGCATACCAGTCTAGATGATGCAGTAAAGGATTGCACTGGCCTATTGAATTTCTTTCGATAACAAAATGTTGGAGGGAAGCTCTTAGTTTTGTTTAAGAACCTTTCAGGCTTCAATCTACTAGGAATGAGGGGTACAGTCTCAAACTTAGTTGCATGGAGTGTGGGTGGGAGCGGGAGCCAGTGCGAGGTTTCGGAGCACAAGCATCACTACAGTAGTGGGTTTTGGAGTAGGAGCATGAGCGGATGCAAAGTTCCGAAGTGGCAGCGTCACCACAATAGTGGGTTTTGGGGGTAGGAGTGGGAGCGGGTCTGAGATTCAGGAGCGGGGTCCCGGGGTGGAAGCGTGACTAGGGTCATGAAACTAAGGTCTCGAATATTCAGTTGGGAAGTGACCTTCTTATATGACTAAGAGGTTGCATAATACAAGTCTACTATCAAACCCACCAAAAAGATTAATCTATGTAGAAAATTAGATCTTAATTTAGGCATATTGGTTAACATTAGGCAGTCCCTTTCCCAAACTCTCACTGAAGTAATTGGATATTTAGCCATAAATTAGTTGAAAACTCGGTATGTTGATTAGATGAATTCTGTGTCTTAAGGCTGCACTGGGTAGTTGTTTGCGTTTGAATATCGGGAGTAGACACTAAATCGACCTTAGTTCATTGACACATGAAAACACTGATATTTTGCCGTACTGGTTATAATGATTTACGGGCTTTTGATTACTTGGTTAAGATGCTACCCTCTTTGCACATGTTTTGCTGTAATAAGTATGGAGTTTGAGATTTCTACACATTTGCCCATGTTTGTAGTCATACCCTTAGAAGATGGTGATGATTGGAATCTCCTTAAAAGACATGTATCTGTCTGTTAATATTGGTTTGAATCTGTTTAGTTGGATGAGATAATAACTTTCCATTCTGCGTTCTAAATGTTATATGCTCGTAGGTGTCTGTGATTTTCCCAGATCGTTGCCTAAGGTGCTTGTTCCAAAAGTTTACCGTTCGTTTATATGCATGTTGCTATCAAGTTGAAAAAAGCTACGGTACCATATTATCTCAATTTTCAAAACCAAGGAAAGAGAAAGTGTCGACATATAGGAAATCACATTGAGTCCTTTTGCATGAGCTATGCGATTAGTGGATCACATGTTCCGTGTTTCTAGTACTAGCCATGAGTAGTACTTTTTTTCCCTCTCTATCTGGTCCCTGCATTTCAACTTTTAGCAGTTGCTGCTTTGTGTTTAGGACATCTAGGGTTGGTCATGTTTTGCCATTTTCCTGTATTCCCGTTACTCTTTACATAAACTATGATCTGTATGTCCCGTCTCTTTACAGGTTGCTTAAAGGTCGCAGTTTTCCCGGCAAGGTGTTGATTACACGGAGATCAAGCCCAGTGGAGGACTCAACTTTGCACTCTCCAGATAGTGACAGGAGTTTCTCTGACAATGATATAAGATCAAGTGAACTTATGGACGATTACACCGAGGTAGCACTCATAATGGTCATAAACTTTTCCGCTTCGTGCAAAAATATGGGAGAGCAATACTGGCATAGGGAGATAGCCAGACTACGCCCAATACCAAATTTTCACCCATTAGTTTAGTTTACAGTCAAAGTAGAAACATATCACAGTCCTCCTCCCTCTGTGGCCATCCAGCCTCGTGTATGCTTTTCAGTAGCTTTAATTACTACCCAACATCTTACGAGTTACTGCTTTGGTGAGTACTTGGTGATCGCATTTTAGGCATCATTAGTGACAAGAAAGTCCTCATCTTCTTGATCTCCATCCGTAGGGCGCAGAAAACATCGTACTTAACTTGCTCATTACCTTGCAATTTTTCTATTTGATGTTAACCTAACACCAGTTATCTTTTGAAACTGGACACCCCATCTGTAACATATTTTGATCATCTCTACTTAACAATTTTCCTAGACATAGTAATTTCTTTAAAAGCAAGCTCTCTGTTCCGTAAAGGTACCAGCTCTAAGAAAGTACCCAAATGTTTTCTGAACTTCTGGACTTCTTAAATTGATTTATTTATTTTCTTAATCTGATCCATATGTTACCATGTTGCAAAGTAATGAGACTAGCCTGCTAACAGTACTCAATGATAATCTCTATGTTTGTTGTCAAAAAGCCAAGTGTTAGTTTGCTCTATTAGATGGTGCGTGGGGAGAGAGGAGAAACAGAAAGAATGGGGGAGGAAGAATTGAGCCTTCAATCTAAGGGTATTTGGTCTTCAAACATCTTTTAGCTTACTCTACGGGTAGAACGGGCGATCATTTTTTTTCTTTTATTTGATTAGTAGAGAATCATATTGACAATATGCATTGCCAGGCCGGCCAACCCAATGGCCTGTAATATTTTGGACAGTTTTTTGCTGTGCAAAAATGGTTGATGTATCACGGGTCATGATGATAAGTAGATGTTTCATATTTAAAAGTAGTCTTTGAAATAACCATGAATTTTTTTTGTGATTTAGGATGAATTAAGCATAAGCAAGCCAAGTACTAATTCAGCTGTTGACAAGTTAAAACCATCAACGTCAAGTCCTGAGAGTTCATCCAAAGATGTCCAGAAGTCCACAATGGGTGCTAGAGCTACGGATTCTGCTAGACTAATGAGGTTCACAAAGCAACTTTCTGGCCCAACTGTCATTTTAGGTATTGTTATCTTTCCTGTAGTTTATGTTTGTCTAATTAGTGATTAAAGAAGCATGATTGTCAGGATATGAGATGCTGTAGTATTTTATAAATGGAGATGCTAAGACTGAGGTGGATATTACCTCATATGACTTCGGCTGTCGATAAAACGTACTTCTCCTCCCTTCTGGGGGTCCCTGCCCAATCAAATGAATAACTAACAGAAGTATTTGGCAATCCACTGAGTTCTGTTTTCAATCGTCAAGGATTGTCAATTTTTTTCTTTGTCCACCTTTTTCCTGTTTTCCTTCATACACTACCTTAAAGAAAGAGCGTTTAGTTTAGATAATGAGAAGCTTACTTCAGGCACTGATACGTAAAACAGGTGCATGCAGTCACTTCATTCTCTTCGTGGTTAATTGTTAGCAATAGTCATTCCTAAACTGAAGTAAGGATGATAATTCCAGTAAGTATCTACTTTTCAGGAAGTCTGAACAATAAACTGTCCTCGCATTTATTCTTAGCATTGGACCATCTGAGAAGTCAATTGCACAGTCCTGCTCCACCACTTTCTGATAATTAGAAGCATCGCTTCACAAACTAGGAAAGAGTAGTCAAGTTCCTGTTATAGTGCAGTCACCTGCATATTATGGGTTTAGTTTCCATACAAACTTTCTTCCTGATGTCATAGGTTTAAACATATCTCCAGAGGAAGAAAGAGTCTGTGAGCTCTCCCATATCTTGTGAGCAGTACTACAAACATATAGCTACTCCTAATAGAAATTAAACAAGCCAGTCTTTAGGATGGTATTATCAGACATCCAAAAATCCTGTACAGGTTTCATATGTGGGAGGTTACTTCCATTTCCCATGTCAACATTTTGAATGGTATTCAAGGCAATAATCTATACGATGACTCTCACTACCTACATCAGGGGTTGCTTTACCAGTTGAATCGTTATCAGCCAGCAACTGTGGAACCAACTAATATATTGCTAGCCTTTTAAACCAAACAGTGGATGAAGCCAAGCACATTACTTACAACATCCAATTCAGCAATATCCTTATTTCTTACTAAAAGCTAATAAAGTCGTCGATCGAAATGGGTTGTCCAGACTCATCTGACGTATAGAGTATACAGCCCATCTATGTTTTACCCAACAGCCGTAAAGACCATAAAGGCATCTATTGCGGAAAAACTCAAGTAGCAGCCCCTGCCGAAATGCCCAGTATCACCAAAAACGGATTACAGCTGATTTTAAGCAAAATTTCTAACAGGTGATACCTACTAGGATTGAAAGAGATGATTTTTAAGCTTGATAATGGTGGTTTGCAGTGGATTATAGAAGAGAGGAATGCTCAAAAAAGTGAAGGGGTATTGTGTGAATGTCGTGTCATAGTGTGATCCTGTATGTATGAATCTAATAGCTTAACAAGTTCCTTTTTTCAGACATAGTATTGCAGAGCTGCATGGAAAGAACAAACTTGTAGCTATATGAAACGTGAACTAAGAACCTAATTGGTTGAGGTAGTGAGAAAGACATGAGTAAAGCTTAAAGATTATAAGCAATTTTGTGTTGCTGCCTCCTAGTTTGTAGAGATGTGATCATGTGTCACGTTTTCATATGGACTAGCTGATTCAATGTTGAGTGACAAAGAAAGAAAAAAAAAACTCTTTTAATGCTAATTGCAACTTAAACATCCCTCCTTACCCCACCTCTTATCTATGAGTAGTGGCCAAGGAGACTGTAACCCACCTCTGTCTGGACTCTGGTGGTGTCTATGGCAGGAATGTAATAGGAGTGTTTTTGGGGGGCTCTCTAGACCCATCTTGGACATGAAACAGCTTTTTCTGCAGTCTCTTGTACTTTGACGTAGGGTATCAGGGATGGCTCTTTCAACTTTGTGTTTACTTAAATCTTTAGGGTTTGGTGATCTGTAAGTACACTGCTCGTGTATATGGGTTTGCCCGGTTTTTCATGGCATCTTGTTTTCCAGTTTGTGATATATTTGCAGTATACTAGGTAGCACGGACATGGACACGGACACGGTGTCGGACGCGGACACTGACGGGGACACCAGACACTGCAATTTCCAAAAAATCGGATTTTGGACACCGCAGGACACCGCTATTTTTTTAATATATATATATATATATATATATATATATATATATATATATTTATATATTTAATAAGTATCAAATACATTCAAATACAAGTCATACTTAAACGTTAAATCCAACAGAGTGCATGGTACATAACATAAGAAATTAAGTCTTACAAAGTCATACGAATAAATTAAGTCTTACAAAGTCATACGAATAGGAAACAAAGGAAATAAGTAATAAGTCGATCAAGTACTCAATCTACATCGATTGTGTCATCTTCTTCATCGTTCTCTTCACCTCCATCTCCATCATTATTCTCCTCCTTGCATATTTCAGCTTCCATCTCTGGTTCATCAAGCGATAGATTTGCAAACCGAAGCATCCCAACATCTTCAAACCCATCATGATTATCTCCCCCCACATCCCACATTTTGGTCTCCCCTTGGCTGTACTTTGGAGTCCTCCTTGACAAGAGACGGAGATTGCTATGAACAAAAACCAAGTCTTCCGCACGTTGGGGTGTCATCTTATTCCTTCTCACCGAGTGAATAGAAGAATACGTGCTCCAATTTCTTTCGGCACAAGATGATGAAGAAGGTTGTGCAAGAAGTTTCAAGGCTATGCCTTGGAGGATAGGTGCACTTGCACCGTAAAGAAGCCACCAAGTCTTGGGATCCATACCATAGCGATTAGAGATGGACTCATACTCTCTAAAATCTCCATTAGGCCCAATAAATTCAGCATACTCTAGATTGACCTTGTTGCGGTCTTAGTTGCAGGAAACTCCTATTATGGTGACGTTTCTCTCTCGGAAACTCGCTTTTGCGATCCCAAGAGCTCCATGGATCTCGTCCCAAGCTAAGATGGGAACTCGATCCCGCTAGTTGGATAGAGATGCATGGAACAAGTGATAGAATACATGAAAATCAAGCTCTTGTCAACTCAATTCCTTGTTTCTCTCTTCCTTCAAGTCCTTAAAGTCTCCTTGTCTGTTGTTGCTATCTATGTAAACTATGCTAAACAAATGATAATACTCTTTACGCATTTATTTATTCAAGCCGCTCCCAACCTCAGATTCTTATTGGTGCTTACGCTTCCCCGCCCCCGCCCCGCTCCCGCCCCCGCTTTGTGCAACTAAGGTTGCGGTCCTCCAAGTTTGGAAAGTACGTCCGAAGACATTTCATTCTCTCCTTGTTGATCTCATTGTCCTTGTGTGGAGGAACTCGAGAAGGATCCTCATCAAGCCACTCGCAGGTATAGTACCTTATGAAAGAAAGTAATGAACATTGAACACATTTAGATATATAACTATAAGGGGCTACATTAGTAGAAGACTATAAGCCCAAAAAAAAAAATCAACTGAAATGTTAACGTAGGATGATATTACCTTGGGTTTAGAGAATGTGCCAGGCAGTGAAGTAGAGTATTATTCTTGTTCCAACGATCTACAAGAATGTTTTGCACCACATCAAAGAAGGTGGACTCCTCGTCGGGTCTTTTCACTTCATGCTCGTATATGGCCTTCTTAACTTTTTCAATCATCGAATCCCACATGCCATAGACTAGGTGAAGACAAGGCCTATCGGTATCACAAATCCTGAGCATGTCATACATCGGAGTAGTGAAAGCAAGTATGTAATCAATGGAATCCCACCATTCATCATCTAACACCTTCTCCTTAACAAACCTAGCCTTTGCTACCTCATCATCCCGATAAAGATTCCAACGATCACTAATTACCATGGCTTGAAGACCACCCTTAATGAGTTTAATCCTCCTAAGCATCACAATAGCAGCAGAAAATCGAGTTTCGGCCACAGAAAGCAACTTCAAATTCACAAACTCATTAAACATTGCCAATCTCATTGCGTGATTCATGATGAAATTCTTAACTAGCCAAACATCCCTAATGAAGTCAGTAATCCAAACACATTCCATATAAGTAATATCATTATTGTCCGCATTCTTGGCTGTACATATGTTCCTCAATGCTAAGTTAAGAGTATGAACGACACATGGTGTCCAAACAATGCTTGGAAATTGTTGCTCAAGAAGTTGTCCAGCAGCCTTACAAACAGAAGCATTGTCCGTGACAACTTGGACCACCTTCTCATGCCCAACCTCCACAATCACGTCCTTCAACAACCCGGCAATAAAATGTTTGTCCTTATAATCACCCGAACAATCTATTGCTCTCAAAAACATAGGAGCACCATCAGAGACAGCCATGATATTAATGAGTGGCCTCCTTTGCGAGTCACTCCACCCATCACTAACAATACTTATACCCTTCTCAGCCCACATGGCTCGAATCGGTGCTAACGACCTATCAACATTCCTTTTTTCCTTTTGCAAAAGAGTGGTCCTCAACTTATTATAACCCGGTGGAACATAACCTCCAAGCTTATGATTAGCGGCAAAAGTATATGAGTTTTTATAGTGTGGGTTCCTCGCTAAGTTGAATGGCACACCCCCCGTATAGAACATCCTAGCAATTTCATGATCTAATTGCTCACGCTCCTCATTGTTAAAAGCCTCTTCAAGTTTATTTGTCCCCTTTCTTTTTTTTATTGTCTCTTCCATGTATATTGAACATGCACCAACATTAGAACCGGATCCACTACTAAGGGGTAAAGGTACCTGAAAATTAGAAGCATTTTTTACTCTCTCTGCGGCTTCTTCCTCCAATCTTTTGAACTCCAATATGTCCTTCTTTGTCACTTTCGAGCAAGGTTTGATCCCAGCACCGCTTATAGCTAGCAAATGTGTCCTCACCCTTGTATATGACCCTTTCTTCTGGACTTTGCAAAAAGTGCACTCTCAAGGCATGTTTCCTCCCCCTTGTACAGACTTTCCCGTCCTTACTACGAATTTCCACAACGGTTTTAAAGGGTCGTTCATAGTTGCTGTCAATCCACTTACAGCACTACTAGATTCATCTATTTCTGAAATTAAGTAATAAACTAACAATAAATATACACTAAAACATTGCATTCTGAAATTAAGTTGACAAAATAACTAAGTAAAAAAAAAGAGAACTCTTCTTGACAAAATAACTAAGTAAAAAAAAAAGATACCTTTTCTTGACAATATAACTAAGTTAATAAAACTCTTTAAACAAACCAAACCAAAACCCAAAACCATCTGAGTTCTGACTCTCGAGTCTTCACTCTTCAGTCAACGACGGAGGGAGAAAATAAAAAAGGGAGAGAAGCAGTCACAGACGACGAAGAGAAGGTACCTGTGAGTAGGCGACAGCGACGACGAGTCAGCGACAACGATGACGAGTTGCAGCACAGCTACTTCAGTCTTCGCGATGGCGACGGCGACTGGAATCGTCTGCGTCGGCTTCGGCGACTGGACTCGTCGATGACGCAGTGAGCTTCCGTGAGGTGGTTCCAAGCTGACGGAGTGACGGCCGTAAGGTGAGATTCGCATATGGTGTCTTTTTTTCAGATTAGGGATTTAGGGCACAGTCGATTTCTGTTAAAAATCCCCACATATTACATTTAATACCGATTGACCTCCGAAATTAGTTCCAAAAATTTGAAAGTAGCCCCAAACGGTCGGACACTAGACACTACCGTGTCCGACACTCCTCGATGGAGTGTCCGACAAACGGTCGGACACTGGACACTACCGTGTCCGACACTCCTCGATGGAGTGTCCGATACGGTGTCGGAAAATAAAAATAAAAAATTCAGACACCGATCGGCGGTGTCCGACACGTGTCGGGCGGTGTCCAGAGGGTGTCGGGGTGTCCGTCCGTTTAGGACACCTAACCCCTCCCTAGGAGGGGTGTCCGTGCTTCCCAGGCAGTATATGTCCTCCCAAGAGTTTTTTCTAGGTTAGTAATTCTAACATTCCTAATACATGCTTTTATTGGGTTTAGACATATATTAATTTCTGGTGTTTTGTTTGTTTTGAATGTGAAATCATGAATTCAATAATAGTAAGAAAGCATGTCAGGGTATTTGAGCCATTAGATGGGCTTAAAGTCGTCTTGTGAAGGGCCAACTCCCTTAAGTGTTGTGGTTCTTGTTTACATAAGATGTAGTTCGTACCAGAGTTGTTGATGGATGCTAGGAGACATAATGATGTTA
Source organism: Escallonia herrerae (assembly GCA_033070095.1). Lineage (NCBI taxonomy): Eukaryota > Viridiplantae > Streptophyta > Magnoliopsida > Escalloniales > Escalloniaceae > Escallonia > Escallonia herrerae. Next base: position 58,268 of record JAVXUP010002155.1, on the reverse strand, counting down.
GCTTTGTAGCTTTTTGTTGCTTTTGCATATTGCGTTGTTGGATTGAAAGAAATTCATGTCTTGGATTCGAAAAATTACCGTTATACTTTCTGGGCCATTTTATGTCCAATTCTAGAGCTTTTGTTCTATTGAAACTATTCATGTTAAAACATCTTTCTTTGTTGTTATTTGAACTGAGCTACTGATTCCAGTCTTTATGAGGTCTATATCTCTAAAAATTGGAACTACTCTTTTAAACCTGCTCCTTGATTATTTTCATGCAGAAAAGTTGCGGGAGATAGCTTGGAGTGGCGTTCCACCATATCTGCGTCCTACAGTGTGGAGACTTCTTTTGGTAAAGCTCTTTTTCCCCTGTACGAGCTATACTTTCTTGGATCTCTAATAAAGGTGCCTTAATGTGCAATTACCAAGTTGTAGGGTGCTTTTGTGTTGATTGTGATTATCCCATTGTGCTGCTTCTGATGAATTTACACAAGTAATGCACATGCTTGCGATAAATCTTTCTCCCCATAGAGATAGAAGGTAGTTATGGAGGGGAAGCTATATGGGTTAAATTACGTACGTGTCCCTTGCTTCCTAGTTCTAATGGCATTGTCTTTGTACGTTAGATATTCCATTCATTTAATTACACTAGTAGGATGCCTGTTTGATGCACGTGACATTAAGATGTAACAAAATTTGATTATATTATAAGAAAGTCATAACCCCATATATTTTCAAGAATATGACAATCAATTTTCTATGGTTTATATATACATCTTAATTCAATTGAAGTTAAAATTGCAAGTTGAAATTGAGATTCATATGCATAAGTTGTTCCAAAAATGTTATGAATCAATCTAAAGAATGTTATCTTTCAACTACCTTTGTCTTGCACAAATTTTATAAAACGCAAAATGTGTAAGTCGATTTGATGCTATTGATGGTCCAACCCACCATTCTTTTGAAGTAAAAACTATTCTTTTGAAGTAAGGAGTAGTTAAACCGCGTGATCTTTTCATGGCCGAAGGGCTTTGTACTGTACTATAATTTTAAATCGATACATTTATTCTAAACTAAAAAGTATAAAGTTTAACGATCAATAAATTAATATTATTTTTATGTCAGCATCCATATAGCCATGACTTTTTGACTTTAGCTTTCAATCATTTTTTTACTATTTATATCTACTATAGTCCAATCTCATGAACACATAGTTGTGGTGAATGCATAACAATCATCTTTTGTCGTCTTCATTCATAAAATATTTTTTATATTTAATTTGAGAAAAAACTGTTATTATAAGATTTGTATTTAACACATTTACTGTTTAGGAAAAAGCTGAAATAAAAGTTTAGTAACTTCTAACCCAAAACATAACAAATGCATATCTATTTGCAAATACACGACCACTTTCTGTAATTAATATTGTTATTAGGAATTTCTTTGTTAAAAGAAAAAGGATTATGCATTGCAGACTAAACAACAATCATGCTTCCAATCCCATTATTATAATCTTCTGTCACCTAGAGTGCTTTAGTGGTATTTATTGACAGCTCTTTTTACATGTTATCGACAAGCGATGAATCCTTTAATCCCGTGTTGATAAAGTAGTAAATGCAACATGTCGTTATTAGAAGATGCAACATTAAAAGATAAAACAAGTATATAGAAGAAAGCAAATTCTTGTATTGTTGAATCCAATTTAATTCATTCCCTTTTATTTTTGGCAACATTAAAAGTGGTATAAAAGAATTTTGTTTATTGCAAAGTTAAATTTCCGATTGCAAACACGTAGAACCGTCTATTCATATAGTATCTAGTTAGAGATTATCTAAATTGATAACGGTAGTATACATAAAGATAAATAAGAAGTAAAATTATAATAACTTACTCTAGCCAAAAGCATAATGAGTTGTATTGTGCTTGTGAAGTATTCATCAACATACTTTCGGATGCCTATTTAAAGAAAATGATAGACATCTCCATTAACCTTTATTTTTTTAGGATTCAAATTTTAAAGAACCAGAAGAATTAGAGTCACCTTTCGTTAGAAGGTTGTGTCGATAATTAATTAATAAATAAGTGATAGGAGTAATTTCTAGATCTTATTAGGGCATAATATCCCACAACATAATTTTCAATCATAGCCACATCTATTACTAAATAGGAAAATGGTGACAGTACTCCGTAACAATCAAAGTCAGAAAATGTAAGTTAAGTTAAGTTAAGTTGATCGGTGTTTTGAAGTTTGTGTTGGAGAATAACTAACATTTGCATAGCCAAACCTATACAAATAAAACATAGAGACACACATATGTAATTGGACACAAATATGATATCCAGTCTTAAAGCCAAAAATAGGAAAGTTGAAGGAAAATATTTATCATATCTAGTTTTAATCTTTTTGGTTTGTTGAACCGTAGTATCAAATTTCATTGCCTAATTAAAAGGCTGAAACAATTATCTGTAAGACAACATCTATCTTTAGAGAAGATTGTTACAATCCAATGGTCATTTGAGAAAAGTTAATTATTTTACTTATGTCATAAGATGTTATCATCAAGGTATTGCATGTCCTAATCTATATAAAACATCAAGTTGTGGATAAAAATGAACATATATACTTTGTATTATTGTTAAATTTTATGAAGAATGAGAGAGGCATCTATGCATTAATTGTAGTCTTTATTAGTAGTGAAAGAAATAAATTTGTTAGAAGAATTTAGATTCAAAGCATGTTAATTATGTTTGAATGGCAAAGAAGTGATTTTTAAATGTAACAAGGCTATTGTTGTCCAAAAAATGATTTTCAAGGATCTACACTTTTATATGTAGTATAGATTGGCATTAAATTTTGAGCTACGAGCCAACCCCACCCACTTACATGCCATTCAACAATGAGCCACTGCTATAGAATCATGTGAACACCAGATTTTAGGTTGCAGCTGGTTGTTTCTCTGCTAAAAACTCGGATAAGTTTAGGACGAATAGTTGATATGTAATGCAATTGAGAATTATATGACCATTGTTCTGTGTTTATCATGCATATTGATGTCATTCATGGCTGTGCAACTTTCTTGTGGAATAGTATGAGTGGGCTCAGAGGAGCTCAAATTAGTACGTGGTCATTTTATTCGAAATTATTTAGCAGAGCTTTTTGTCTTTATTACTGTTAACCGTTTTCCTATCATACTTTATGTGCCTAAGGATTCGTCAGTGAAGAATGCAATTTTGGATTCCACTATAACTGTACCTTCTGTGGGCTTTTGCTAAGAGAAACGACCCTTATTTGTCATAATGTTACTTCTAGTTAAAAATTTGAACATCAACTGACAACAGGGATATGCACCCCCTAATTCAGATAGAAGGGAGGGAGTTCTGAGAAGAAAGCGCCTCGAGTATCTGGATTGTGTTGCTCAGTATTATGATATTCCAGATACTGAACGTACAGATGAAGAAATTAACATGCTTCGCCAGGTATTAGCATGGTGATCATTTTCTGTTTTTGGATTCATTAATTGCTTATTCCCTTTCAAAATGCTTATTATCGTACTACTTGCATATGGTGGGTTTCATTCTTTTGTTAGATTGCTGTTGATTGTCCAAGAACTGTACCTGATGTCTCTTTCTTCCAGCAAGTGGAAGTTCAAAAATCTCTGGAGCGCATACTTTATACATGGTTAGATATTTATTCTTCCGATTTCTTTCCCATTTTCTTGCCTTATGAAGATTTGGGTGTGTCTACAAATGGCAAAGAATGATTCCACCAGCATTGGGGGAAGATACCCCACGTATGAGATTCCACACTTGCTGTTTACTAGGTTGGAATGATATCCTACATCGGTTATGTACTAGCAGAGGTCCTCAGTTGCGTATGATAAGAGGGCTAGTGAGATTGTGTCTCCCCATTAGAAGCGGACGACTTTAGGATTGGCCTTATAAGACCTGCCAATGAAGTGCTTAGGACTTCCTTGCAATGACAGAGCCAAGAATTTATTTTGGGGGCACCAAAATAAACCTGTCAAATAATATAAACAATTTCCTATAAGAGAGTTACTACTTACATTACATAGAAAGATAACTGTTCACTTTCAAGGATAGGGAAAAAAACCCAGAAAAGGTAGTTTTACTACCTTGGGAAAAATGAGAAATTAATGTCGACCTAAGAAGCACGGATCCAGTTACGGGTGCGGACATGTCACCAGTGAGGATAGTTTGATACTTGATTTTCAATAAAACAGGATGGGGAGTGGCGGCGGGCGGGAATATGTCAAAGATTTTATACATATTTGATAAAATATGTTCACAGATATATACGGATTTACAAAATTGGTTCATTAAAAAATGCACTAAGAGATTATTAATAAATCCCAAAAATTTACCATCAACATTATATGAAAGCTGCTCGATGCCGATGTCTGTTGTTGGTTCTTCTTCTTCTTCTTCTTCTTCTTCTTGGATGTGTAAAAGTTTGTTTTCAAAATTTTTGACACTCGTCATTACCAAGTATATTTTGCTTTTACATGATGAATATCTAAGAATTAAGTTAGGCTTACTTAGCCAGTAACAAATACAACACAAACCACAAATGCAAATTGAACTTTAATTGAGTTTCCACATCTTGGGGAGGCTATGGCCCCCTTTGCCAATTGTGACTCCTAGTCCACCATCATGGCTGGCCCGTTTCGGGAGGCAGTGCCTGTGTCCTGTGGTGAGGCATTGTCCTGCAATTGGGCCATAGTTATAGATCGTTGCAGATGGTATTACAGAGCTTCCTTGGGGGTACTAGAGGTGTGCCATGAGGGCGTTGGGCCCCGGGAGGGGGGGGTGGATTGTGAAATTCCATTTTTGCTGTGTACTAGGGCCAATGGATATTACACATTCTGTTGGCTTGTAATATAACTTGTGGTTGGAGCATTCATGCAGGAAGAGGGAGGGGGGGGGGGGGGTGTTGTCCATGCGATGGAGACCATAAAATTGAAAAAGTAGTAGGTGGTCCTTCCAACTGTGAAGGTCCTCTTGAGTGACGGTCCTGTTTAATCAATGCTCTGACCACTAGTGTATGTGTACCAAAATACCAAACTGCTTTGACCTTAATGGGGGAAACCAATGACAGATGGAGATAAGTCGTAGGAAGGGCACCATATTTCTCTAGCAAGTGGGGATGTTTGGATGATGTAAATTCTTTTTGGTGCAATTCATTTTGGTGCACACCTTTTGTCCATGAAGGACGACCTCTTTTATCAAAGAAAAGGAAGGCAACCGACTTACAATCCAAGTTATAATCTCCAGAATACCCTGCAGGCCTCAGCTCTCGCAAAAGGAATCTTAGTTTACATTCCTCGGCCGACTTCTATCCTTCTCAGTTGCAGCAAGGGAACTTCTATTATATGCATATTATCACATTTGTGGACCTTTTTTTAGGGTGGTCTTATGGACTCTCCTATTTGACTAATGGCACTAACTTATGTAGTTAATATGCACAAGTTACAAACGGTTGTAGCTGCTTAGGGAATGCATATAGTCAATTTAAGAATGCTCTCTATCTTCATGAGGTGCAATGTTGTTAATCTAAGTCGCATAAACTTGTTATTTTTCGTCTTTGAAGAAGAGTTAGGATAAGATACACTTGGACCCTTAGCTTTGGCACTACCCCGAAGATAACGACAACCCTCTCTCTTGCAATATGAAGAAAGTGATTCTGCAAAAATCCCCTTTTCCTTAGGAACTTGCCACTTTTTTCTCTTTGTTTCCACTTCATTCTTATTTCTGCATCTTCCATTATTTGATATCTTCTTTCTTTTCCTGCTTCTTCTTTCTTATGTTGCCTCACCGTTGTCGGGTTTTTGCTGCTGCGTCATCTCCTTTCTTAAATTGAATGTCTTCAATTTAAACTTCAACAATCACACTTTTACAGTTAAACCTGTTTACATAGTAGAATAATATACAGTTTAACGGTGTTCGGAATTTGATTAAGTTGGTTCACATTATCTGTGTCCGTGCTACTTAGCTGCTAGGTATGATGACCCAAAGCCACGGCCCATCAAAGAACACTGCCACCTCAGAAGAGCTAGCCAAGTAGGTACTTTCGACTTCCTTGGCGTTCTTTCTCTTCAAGTCCAAATCTAAGTAGACACATCTTCGATGTGTGACAGGATGCTACAGTCTCCCAGCTTTTTTTTAGCCATCTGCCATTCTCGTATTCCCAAACTTAAGCTTGTAACGTTTGCCTCTAGCTGTTGTGGAGTAATACGCTGCTCGCCCTACACTCACCCCAACCAATCTCCTTAATGCACCCAAGTTCTCCTTCGTTTCACGAACCACCAGCAATTTTACTCTCGCCATAACCAACATAAGAGGGCGGTACCTTCTCAGTAGTCTGAGTTCCTTGGCATGGTCTTTCAAGGCAAATCAAAACTGACACATGTTCAATGTGGACGGGATGGTACGGTCTCCCTGCTTTAGTTTTAGCCTTCCCGGCAAGGTCCAAACTTAAGCTTGTAAGACAGTCCAGAATTTTTGCCTCTAGCCTGTGCAAAATAATATGCCGATTACCCTTCTTTTGCCCCAGCAAACCTCCATAATGTAGTTATACCCAAGTACTCCTTCGTTTCACTAACCAACTACCTGATCATACGACCTGGCCTGAGCTTTTGGGGTCAGCTCCAGTACCTTTTGCTAAAGACCAAGAATCATGGGTCCACCACAGGGGAAGTTCCTTTTGGGCTAATTCTAAACTTATCTGCTGTGAGAGAGATGCTACACTATGTCTCGCTTTTCAAGCTAATTCTTTCACTTATTATTTCCAAGTCTCTAAAATTCTCATGCTTCCTGGTTGAGGTTGTTCAAAAACCCTGGTAGTGCATTAAGAAGCCTAAAGTTTTGGGTCTAATGGTGTTTTGTTCCTGAAAGGCAATTACAAAATATGAATGCATCTAAATGTATGCGAACCGTATAAACTTTATGAACTTGGCTACTTTAGGGAGTGCTGAGTTGCCTAGCTTAGCTGACCAGCATCTGTGAGCTGCCTAGGCAAGCTGTATGATGGTTGCCACATCAATACGGCTTCCAGCCGACAGTTGCACTATATGTAACTTCCAGTGTTCTTTCAAGGGCTGTAAAACAAACTGACCCAATCCGCTTGGCTCGTTTTCTCTCGGTTAGAAGCTTGTTCGAGATCGGTGTATGAGAAAAGCGAACCAAGATTGATCATTTTTTTGAAGCCCGTCAAGTTATTAAGCTCGGGCTCAATCTTGTTGGCAATCAGCTCGTGAGAGAAACAAGTCAAGCTAGAGTACAGTGTAAAGCTCGAAAATTACATCAACATGCTTGAACACCCATAAGCTCACTTGGCCCGGCTCATTTACAGACCCAGTCCTATCGCCAAAGATTTGCCTAGGCTTCTGTCGGAATGTTTGCTCATGGTCATTTTTTCGTTTTCATGGCAGTTTTTGATGTTTTTCTATGTTCTGCAGGGCGATTCGACATCCTGCCAGTGGATATGTTCAGGGAATAAATGATCTAGTTACACCGTTTTTTGTTGTTTTCTTGGCGGAACACTTGGAAGGAAGTGTTGATGGTTGGTCAATAGTGGATCTAACAACAGATACAATATCTAACGTAGAAGCCGATTGCTTTTGGTGTTTGTCAAAGTTGCTTGATGGTATGCAAGACCATTACACGTTTGCTCAGCCAGGAATTCAGAGACTTGTCTTCAAGCTGAAGGAAGTAGTTCGGCGGATTGACGGTATGCCCTCTTGCAGCTATCGATTACGATTAGCTCCCTTTGTTTTCTTTTATCTGCTTCATGAAGTGTAAGCCTGCATTTGCTTGTGCCCTTTGGTACTATTTGCAACGTAAATGTGGATGTGTGTTGGTGTAGAGCGGTAGCAAGTTAAGGGCAATTAGTTTCAAGGCTTCCAGATGGTTTGTTTCCAAGTATCAGGCTAGTATAACTTAACTTTTAGAAGAGCATATTCTTACTTGGCCGGGTTTAGTGCTGAAGAACGTAGATAGATATGTGGCCGTATCGTTGGTTTGGAAAATACTGGCTGTATGAAATTGTTTTTGAAGCAATAGTTACCTGCCAGAACTGAATAGATTTTATGCAGCTGCGGACATCTATTATTTTAGCCATGGGCAATGTAGTGTGTGCGTGTGAAGAGAAAGTCTGCAACATCTGAGATCCAAAATGACATGATCAAATTGATATGCTGTTATACTGCTATTAAACATGACTATGGTCTAACCTTAGCAAAGGGGATTGAAACGAACTTGGTTGCACAGAGCACGGGTGGAAGCCGGAGCGGGTAAGGATTCTAGAGCTGGAGCGTCACTACTGTAGTGGGTTTTTGGGACAGAACGGGAAGAGGTGCGATATTCAGGATTGAGGTTCCGGGATGGGAGAGTGACTAGGATTAAAATATCCTGCAACTAAGAAAAAAAAACCTAAGCAGCACACGTTCAACTTGTATCAGGAACATGTATAAGTCAACATTCTAATTTTGGAGATGTTTTAGCCATAACTGCAAGCATCTTAGACAGGTTGGGGACTATGTCAACTGTGGAAGAAAAGTTATGCAACATCTGAGTTTTGAACATGTATATGGAAAAGTAATTGTTGTTCCCCCCAATCTGGCAGAGATTTTCTATTAGCACCTTTCTATAAGCACCTTTTTAGCATTATATATGAACATATGGCGAACCACACTTCAACTTGCATTATATGTGTGCGCGCGCGCGCGCACGTGTGGGTATACATACATCAATTGACAGCACTGGCAACTTAAGCTAAGTGTCAGACTTATAAAAGCTATTGAATGAGGTCAACACCTTGGAAATATGCAATTGGCTTCGTCATACTTGTAGGCAACTGTTCTACAGCTTGAAAACATGCTATTGGCAACTGTTCTACACTTTTCGAGGTGATATGATCATCTCTCTAACGTGCTTCATTGAATACGCCATTATTAGTAGCGGATAATGTAAATATGCTGCGGAACGGGAGAATGAATCTGCTATTTGAAGGGCTGACTATATGCTACTAACAGTGGCGTATAGATTGAAGCGCAATTGAGTCGTTCATCTTCTGAGGTACGCGGGTAAAGATGCTTGGGGAGATCCTTATGTATCTAATCGTTAGATGTGGGTCGGCCCCTGTACTGTTCAAAAACTTTTAATGTTGTCTCGTTGAAGAAGGAATTATTACATCATGAGGAATGGAAAGAAACTTGGTCTGTCAGGCTTTAGTGGGAGGAAACTCAATTTTAAAAGCTTCAATTACACTAAATGTTTCAGTTAGGTCCCTTTCTGGCAGGATGTATACATTAAATTCAAACTCCATTTTGGACACTTCACTGCAGCTGTAATTGAAATTTGTCTTTTGGGTGCTATGTTTTTCCTGTCTAATAATTAGATTAATTTAGGTCAACATCGAACCATATGCTTATATTTCTGCGTTCATTGTGTTGGGTGCAATGGGGTGCCCATGTGTCCGGCCACAATTTTGATGGTTTAGTTGTTAGATTTGTGTGTTTTTTGTAAATGTAATGTAAAGGAAAAGGAAAATGGAGGCAGCCACTTTGAATGGACAGTCCAAGTGGAAATATGGTTTTTTTTTTTTTTTTTGGGCTTGGTGCTTTAGTGGGCTTGTGGTGCCCATGTGAGATGGTATAACAATATGCTTTAGGCAGCCATGGTCAAGTGAGAAAAGGCTTGTTGGCAGCCTCTGCAAGGGGCCTTGTTACGTGTGATCATAAAGAACTAATTAAAGGCTTCAGGCTTGCGTTTGTAGATTAAATGTGTCGGCAAATTACATGATGGGTCGGTGCTATAGTGACATGGCCAGATTAGCAAATGAAGGCTTTTCAGCCTGGTTAGTGTTTGTGGCAGTGATTTGCCTTTACGAGGGCCTACAGCCACAAGATGGAAATAGTGTGCGTGCCAAAAAGCCTAGAAAAACTAGCGTTTTTCGGCAGTGAGTTTTTCATGGGATTACCATTGTTTTGTGAGCAACAATGAAGGTATGAAAGTCTTCCTCTTCTGTGGTTGATAGAGAGCAATTTGAGTTTTCTTGTGTGTTATTGTTACAAGAACTCATAAAAGAGGCTGGTGATAATTGGAGAATTTTAGTGGCTTTCTTCAAGTATTTTTGGTGAGTAATTCAACGTTGTTGAAAAGGAAGCAAGTCTACAACTTTTCTAATTATTGTAGTACCTTAAGCTTAGGGCAGAAAGCTTGAGAAGAACCGCTGTTAAAATTTTGTAAATGACATGGTGGATTGTTTGCGCCATGGTTTTTTCCCCTCCAGATTAGAGGGTTTTCCACATTAATTTGGTGTTGCTCTTTTGCTAATTTTGGTAGATTGGTGTTGTTTAATGTGTTATCTTGACAAATTACGTTTGTGATTCCCTAATCACACAAGACTTGGCCCACAATCCTGACAAGCATTGTTACAAAATTTACATGCAATGGTTGAATCATGTCATATTGTCCTATTGATAAGTTGGTGCTCTCGACTCTGACCAGAACCTGTGTCAAGACACATGGAGGAGCAAGGGCTTGAATTTCTTCAATTTGCTTTCCGCTGGTTCAATTGTCTTCTAATTCGCGAGGTTTGCCCCATTTCTCCTGTTCTTTTCCAAAATTAGTCGCCTAAGCCAGCTAGATCTTTGGAGCTCATTGTTGTAAATTGCTATGGTGAATGATACCTGAAATATAACCTCGACCGTACTCTTGTATCATTTAGTTCAAATAGCTAATGAGTGTCAATTGTATCATGTAGATCCCTTTCCATCTCGTTACCCGCTTGTGGGATACATATCTTGCGGAAGGAGATGCATTGCCCGACTTTCTCGTGTACATATTTGCCAGTTTCCTTTTACACGTAAGTTAGGCCGTATCTTTTCTTTTACATACGTTGTCACTGAACTGAAGTAGTTGAGGAAGAACCATCCATTTGTGTGCATGCCTGCGTGTTTTTCTTTTATTCTTTTTCGTAATGTTTCTAACTATCTATATATTAGACTCTACCGTAAAGACACGGGAATGAAGATTTGAAGATAAATTTGCACCAGATAAGTTGATCTTTGTTTCTTTTATTTGCAGTGGTCAGATAAGCTCCAGAAACTTGACTTTCAAGAGATGGTTATGTTCCTTCAACACCTTCCTACTCAAAACTGGACCCATTTGGAGCTCGAGATGGTGCTTTCGAGGGCATACATGTGGCATGCCATGTTTAACAGCTCTCCTAGCCACTTAGCTAGCTGAGAGGTAACTCAGCTGCTTCCCTTGTTTTCATGGTATGTGTATACTTTGTAGTTTCATCTACAAGTTTTGGCTGATGTTTCCTAATTAAATTGAAGATACCAATTGTCTCCCGTGTATCATTTCTTGCAAGATTTATTTTTGTTCTCGGTACTTCTGTGTACTGTAGACCAATAGGAGAAACGAAAAACCAAAGTGTATAAAAGGAAAAAAGAAAAAAATAACGGTTTTTTGTTATATCCATCAGATAGTAAAATATATTTTTTATATATCATCGATCCCTCGTGCCAATTGCCAAATTTATTTATGTACCAAAAGCACAAGATTTTCCATTTGATGCCATGATATTGTACAAGGTGTTGCAGGAACGTATTTTTCTTTCTTCCCGATGATAGAAATCAAATTAGAGCCTTCATGGTCACGGCTATACGCGTGCTTAACAGGGTTGCAATCGGAAGAAGTGAAAAGATCCCCTTGGAACAAGAAATTCGGGGCGCCTTGAAGCACGACCTTAACCAAATGACCATTCTGAGGCCTGAGCAATGCATTGCCATATATAAACTTGCCAACCATGTAAGATATTTCATATTTGCATATACTAAGATATGTTGGATGGCTCGACTGAAAGGTTTCTTGACTCCGATGCAAAGGTTGAGGCCAAAATATTAGTATCTATTTGTCCGGGTTTATAGGGTTCTTCAAGGGAGATGGTAATGGAAGGGTTTGTTCTCTCCTATTCTTCTGAAAAATTTGCTGCCATTTAACCCTCTCATCATTTTCTTACAAAGTGAAGTAAGAAGACCCAACCAACCAACCTTTTATTGTGTTCCGAATGTCCAACAACAAACTTGTAGTTTTCAAGTCTCTGGAGAATTCAGTTGCCCCTACTAAAAGAGATGGAAGGTATGGATGTCGTTGTTAGTGCCATGGCTCGAGAAATGCATCCAAAGTTCGAGAAGTATAAGGGTGGCGAGAGCATTGTATTAGTTGTAGCAACAGTTTTTGATTCTCGCTACAAGGTTGCTTTGTGCGCTCTGCTTGTCATAAAGTTAAAACTTTTGCACAGCGGATCAAAAAGTGCAGAATTTGGTGGAAAACGCGGCTAAACTTTTTTATGCTTACGTGAAGTTATATTCCAAAGACACTCGAGAGGGTAGCGTGGTCGAGAATGGTACCATTCCTTGTACCGAAGATGATATTTATGTGAGTTGTAATATTCTCGCGGTATTATTATATTATTATATTGTTTAATAGGTTTTGATATATCTTCTTGATACTACACTTTTGACTTTTCATTGAAATAGGAATTTCAAAATTCAAAAGTCTATATAAAAAGGCAGCAAGAACTCGAAATGGGTATCACGTACTCTCTAGTATGACACGTGACATCACGAGCATACCAATCACACCACGGTTGCTGCTTTCGAGTCAGCATTTAGCATTGGTGCCAAGGTCTTCATTATGTCTCAAAGCACACTCAAGCCTGAAAACGCACTAGCCGTAATTTGCACCTATAATTGGTTGTTTGGTTATGAAATTGAATGTCAGTCAGAAAAAGCTTATATAAAAGTTTTTATCGATATTGTTAGAAGAATGTCGTAACTTAGGGTCTGTTCGAAAACTATTTGATTTTCAATTTTTTTTTCCAGTTTTGTAAATCGGAGGGAAAAAAAAAAGCTTTCGACACAGTTTTCGTTTATTTTCTTCAGTTTTTATAACACGACTGTTTTTTAAAACTCTCATTTTGGAGTTTTGGTTTTTGCTTTGAGACCACCACCACTCCCGCATCGCCATAGCCACTGCTCGCCGCTGTCGGCTACCGCCTGCCACCGGCCATCGTCACGCCCCACCACTGCCACCACAACCGTCATTAAAGAAAAAACTCAAAATAAAAATTGGGTAATTAAATATCTATTTATTTTTGTAAAAAATAAAAGTTAAACTGGTTTTGATTTTTTGAAAACAGAAAACTAAAACTATAAGTGATTTCAAACGCTACCTTAGTACATGTCAAATATAGGTGATTGTCCAGAGGAAGAGTCTCGGCAAGTGGAGCATTTGCCCCATATAAGAAATTTAGGGGGAAAAGAATCTAATAATATTGTGGATAATCGGAGGTGTGAAAATTTTCTAACCGCTTTTTTATTTATGCTTACATTAGATTAAGGCTTTAACGATTAAACATTTTATTCTATTTGTGCATATGCAAATGAACCATTAATATATGCTTATAGCTAGTTGTCTTTATGTCTTATCAGCTGCAAGTATTTAGATTTCTCTCTCATGTTCTTGTTGTGGTTTGTAATGACAAATGATGAGAATAAGGCGAGGTACAAATCATGAGGCAACGTTGCAACATGTTTCTATAATGCCTTCTTGTGGAATTTTGAATTTTAGAAAACTTTGTCACTCAAAGATGAATCGTTTAAAATTTCTATTTTAAAGTTTTTATTGGATTTGTCTTGTTTTGATTTATGGATCGTGTTTAAAAATTTTATGGTTTGAGAATATGTTTAAGACTAATTCGATTGTATCCTGATAAAGTTTTTTTGATATTTTTTTTATTATAATTTTAGTTGTCTAATTTTTTCTTGACGCGTTAACAGCATCATGTTTAAATTTAAAGCTAAGGTAGCGAGGCTAAGAAAAAAACGGGTAACTCAAGGTGGGTTAGACATGGGTTCAAGAAAATGCTACCATAAAACCCCTGAATATATTTTATCTGGTAACTATTTGCCAAGTTAAAAACTCCATCTAATATAATATTTCGATGGGCACGACAAATATAACTTTACATCCTCTTTAACAATTAGATTTACAATTTATCACTCTTAAATTAATAATTACAAAAAAGTAGCCCCCTTTTTGGTCATGAGGTCTCACTAGAAAAATGGTCTGTTTTCCAAAAGGATCTATAGAAATAATTTTTCGCATTGGTTAGGATAGATGTAAATTTATATCTATTGTTACATCTCCTATTTTTTTTCTAAATGACATGTGTATGTTTATGTTTATTTATTTATTTTGGCATGTGTATATTCTCAGGGACATCAGAGTTGGATTAATTATAAGTCTTAAAAGGTTATTGTATTTGTTAGGTAAAGTCTTAGAATAGTTACTTATTCTAGAAATAAGGACCAATATCCAAGGAAAAAGTTGAGACCTTTAGCGGCTGATAAGTTTAGTATTCCTTCTGTTCCATAAAATTTGATCATATTTTTTTTAGATTATCCTACAAAAATTGTTCACTTTCCAAATTAAGAAGAATTCTGTAAGTATTTTTTTTTTCATCTTTTATCCCTTTTTACGCTTTTTTATTTTTATCTCTCTCTCCACATTTAATAGTCCACCAACTAATTTTATCTCTCATGTCTCACTGGGTATAATGAAAAATACATAATAAACTTAAATCCTAAATATACGTGCCAAGTCGAATGTGATCAATTTATGTGAGACTATAACATTTATGATATGTGCATCGGTTATTTTACATTTTTCTATCCACTTATCATGAAATTTGTTACACAAAGATACAAGGTTTATATTCGAATCATTTCTTCTCTCTATTTTTCATGAAGAAAGTTAAACTTAGGACTGGAGTGAAAGAGGCGGGTTGGTTCGGGGTGGTGAGTCTAGGGTTATGCTATTTCTTCTAGGGTTTTTTGTATCCCCCTTCCCCCTAGTTGATTCCCCCTTGCCCTAGAAAGGTTTTGTGGGATGTGATGGGTAGCTGTTAGGTCTCGATTTGCGGCGATTTTATGGATTTCGAGGTGCAATGATTCCGAAGGGCTGGATCGATTGTACTCTTGTTTTCTTCTGATTGAAGATGATTCGTATGTTCTCCGAAGAAGATGGTGTTCCGGGGGCTTTGGTTGGTTCTTCTGGTGGACGGAGATGGCGGTGATTGAGTCCTAAGTTGGTGGTTGTAGGGGATTCCGGGTGTTGGCCGGAGCGGCGGTGATTTCGGCGACAGGGTGGCGGCACGTGAATCCATGCCATGCTGTAGTGTAGAGGCCAAGTGTCTGGATCAGGGATTGTGGATGCCTGTTTGCTGGAGTTCTTTGATCGGATGTTTTTTCCTTAATCTTTATATGTTGTTGGTTATAGGCATCTTCTATTTTTAGTATTTATTAGGTTTTACTGGTTATTGTTAGCTAGTATCTCACTTGGACGGGAATGTCATCCATTTGATGTCTTTTATCTTTTGGCTACTCCTTGTATATTTTGTCTCAAAACATTCTGGTATATAGTTTTTGAATACTCTCAAAAAAAGGAATGGAGTGAAATTAAGCTATATTTGAAGTTGCTCAAACTATTCTCACAATCTGACAATCTTCGACGAAGATAGTTGAAGATAATATCATCATAATTACTACGTGATTACTTATGTTTTCGCTAATTATTAGATTATTACTACGAGATCGATCGAGAAAACAAAATGTCCAAGAGGAACACAAATAAAAGCATAGAAACAAGACCAACAATGACAATAGATTAACAATAACACTCCCATGACTCAAAACTGATTGGAACACAACTCCCCTACCCAGAAAACTATCACCCAGACAGAGTCAAGAAGAAGAAGATCATCACACCTCGCGTATCACCGCCGTTCCCAGAACCTTGGAGCAGTAGTAATGAGCAGCGAAGCTACTGACACTGCTCACAGCAACGCAGACAATGATGATCAAACCTAAGTAACCACACCACAGCTCGGCAAGGCAGCCCCTGCGGTCCACGCCGTACACTCTGCTGCCACCGGAGATACCACCGGCGATGAACGAAATAGCTCCGAAAAGGCGGAACATGCAGTTACCCGCGACGTAGATGCATGGCACGGAGACGCATACCGCTAGTATGAGATTGCCGGTCAGGAGATCAGTGAGATTGCGGGTCAGGAGATCGTCGGCCTTTTGCTGCAAAAATACCAGTACGTACAGCAATATGCCGAGTAAGCATGCTTCAAGAAGCGACCTCTTCACCATTTTCAGTCCCATATATTGCTGCAAGAGAAATGAAACTGGAGAAGGGGGGAACAAATACTATTTGAATAGACGAAGAAACCATAATGCAAGTCCGGATAGATGAAGAAGTTCTGTCTGGATAAACATGTAACCAAGAAGATATGCACTATAACAAATCCTATTGCATCTTGAAGTCTCAAAGCATTTTTCTTAACTTCAACTTCATTTGATAAAAGCAAGAAATCTAGTTTTTTGTTGTTATTTTAATCCCTTGAACGGTCCCCAAAATGATTTTCAGAGTCAGGAAGGGAAGCATGGATATCCCACGAGCCAGGTGGTAGTACCAAAACAATAATTTTTTTATGTAGTCTACACTTTAAAGTTTGACACTTTAAAGTTTGACTTTTCTTTTGCGATCCCTCTTCTGGACTAATAATCTGATCCGAAAGACAAAATTTTCTCTCTGCCATTAACAATCATGCCCGAGCTCAAGGGCTGCAAAATTTTGCTGTGAACTTCTCTTACCCCAGGCATATACCGTCGTTCAGGTTTGAAATCCATGCGTAGCGCATAAAGTGGCAAACGAGAGCAGAAAAGCAAACAGACTACTAATGCAAACGGACTCTATTTTTCACCACAATGTAGAATATATACAAGCCAGAGATATTGATGTGGACTAGAAATTTAACTCCGCGATTGGGTTTTACAAGTTTGACATGCAAGCTAAATGTCAGTTAGGATCAGTACGTATCTGCAAAAAAGGACCTATTGATGTGCCAATACGAAATTATATTTTGTGTAAGCGATCTTCTGCTCTTCTTCTGTTGAGCAATCTTCCGCCCTCTGCTCGGTTCGGTCAAGTCCTTGAAGCATGAGGTTTGCATGCTAAAAATCTTCAAACAAGGTTGAGGGTCTTCCTCTTTGGCTACAAAGAAATCAACAAACCAGGAGTCAAGAACTATCACATACAACATTTACCACTGGTAACTCAACGAACAACATATATACATAATCATGCTTATTATCTACGCTCATAAGGGCCCATTATATATCAACATATCCAAACAGAAGATATATACTCAACCAATTCGCCTTCACCACCAACAAACCCCTCCATCAACCATCATGTCCTTCCCTCATTTCTGAAAATGAAAATTACGGCCAACTTTTACAATGGAACGATATTGGTAATCGGGCTGAATAGCCATAATATCTGAATAAGGGTTTTATCGGCTCTGGTCGACTTTGAAAGGGGAAAACTTGGATTAAGAGACCGAAATGAATTCGGGTGATGGCGACGAGACGGGAAACGGTTGCTGGAATGGAAACAATTTATGGGTCGGGGATTGTGGATTGGCCTCTGTAAACAGCCATGTGGGTCATATTGAAACCAGCAGTCCACAACCCGTCTACGTAAGCCCTCCCCCCTGAGATATCTCCACAACCATATTTCCAAGAGCAACTAATTGAACATTTGTAGATCCTTTACGTGCAAAGACATGAACACAAGTTACTAGACATGTTTAGTAAACTACAAAGTACTTGAACAAATCTAGATACATAGTTCGTAGAATGCGAACTAAAATCATTCTCCCCGGTTAGGAAAGAACTCGACCGTGAGTTTCACGATGGGTCACCATTTGATGATCAACATAGAAGTATGAAGCTTCTTCAGATTATTCATTACAGGTAATGAATTAAGATAACCGCAAACTCAAACATGTAATTACTTTCATAAAGGGGATGAGTTGGTGATGAATACCAAAGCGCCTCCTTGTGTTGTGCTTCCGATTGAAAATAACGATCTTGCAATATAATACTCACAAAGAGGTTTAGCTTCACTATATGGGGTGCTAATGCATAATCATTAAGGACTATCATGTAGCTCAAACCTTGATACACAACACTTTTGACATCTAAAGGTTCAGAATCACCATTAACACAGAAGTCAACAAGTTCCAAAGCTTCCACCGTTTTTTTGGCATCAAGTGGCTGCACAAACAACATCATAACCCAAAAGATCAATGACACATGGAGGATCACCAACTCTCTCTTTTACATGCTCATAACCTTCCCCGAAACCTAAGTTGCTATGTCTTATTCCACCAAACAAATTTACAACCTGGAAGTGTTTCCATGATGATCCATGGAACTTTTGTCATTCAAATCAAATATAATCATCGTAAATTGCAGGCTTATCCCCATCAATTTTTGGTGAACTCTCTTTTAGTGAGAACAGCCAAGGTTCATCTTCTGTTTTACAAAAAATTCCCCAGAAAAAAAATATGACTTTGTGGATAGCACCCACATACTTGGAAATCCTTCACTGGGAACATTGGACTCAGAAATTACCACTCCAAGGAAACGTGCTTTGAATCTTGAGTTCATCTTTTCCCCTAATTAGATTAGTGTTTGTCTCTTGAACTATGTCCCACCATGTTGAAGCAAATCCACGTAGCCTTCTTGCCACAAGCTTCATATGTTGGTCATCCGGAGTCTTTTTCAAGTCAAAGAATTTCTCTACGGCACTGAGCTAATCAAGAAACTCTTTCCTTTGAAAAAGACCATCAAACTTTGGCACTTGGATAGTAGAAGTGTCAGAGTCCTGAGATAATCAGTAAAGTGATTCACATAGGGCCACCCACCTTGGATTGAAATGATGCGCCTCGTACGAGCCTCAAAGCATTCAAATCTCATGAGAAGCTTCTCGACTTCTAATCTAAGTGTTTGAAGTTCTTTATCTCTTCGGTCTCCCAAATAGCCCATCATAGGGTTACCAAGTCTTCCTCTACCCTAGGTGCCACTTGAATAAGATGTTGGCGGAATAGTAGCACAAGCTCTGATATCAAATGACGCGGGTGGACAAAGGAAGGGCGGAAAAATATGGAAATTCAATAAAGGGAGCCCTAAAAGAGGTCTGTGCTAATAACAAATCTTGTCGTCGAACTTGAGTCTTCACACTTCGCCTTCGTCCCTTTATTACAATCCCACCCAAATTTCAAATACAAGCAATTTGGTTTTTTTTTTTTTTTTTTGTCAGTGTGGAGGTAGCGCCACTTCAATAAAAAGTTCTTTTGACAAGTTACAGATGCTTATAATTAGGAGGCATCTAGTCTATCACTTCATTCTTTATTTGGAACTTTTTTCTGTGCTAGTACCCACGTCTCAAAGGTTGAAGATAAAAATGAAAGTTAATTCCACATCCAAACCAAAATAAACAACTCACTTGATGTACTAACTATAGTTCATATATATTATAGATTGACAAACAGATTGACAAACATATGGCCAAAGCGAGCCAAGGCAACTAAGCCTGTTTATTTTCTCAGAGATTCAGGACATTAGCATTGCTCAAACTAACAATTCAAACTGGAGGTCCATGTATTCCACGTTTCATTCTCCAAGCTATAACGACTAGATATCTTATGAGAGATATCCGATTGAGATCACCAAAAATAAGACGCTCAACAACCTCACAATCACACAACAAATCGCTCTACAAGCTTGGATGCATGGATAATTGAAAAGGAGAGAGGGAGGATAGTTAAATACTAGGATTGGTAAGTGGAACATACATTTTAGTTGCCTTAAGGTACAGTAACGGCAAAAGTAAGAGTTTCCAGGAAGTGAGATGATACGAAAAGAGCTCTTCTTAGAGAGATGACATGACTAGAGCCCTTCGTAGGAAGATTATAAAACACTAAAATGTGAAAGACAGAGAACTTAGGATGGTCAGACAGGGCGCAGGAGAAGAGAAAGACTAAAAGAAAATTTAAAAAGTAATAAAAATTTTGCGAAACCCTGATAAACTGATTGAAATCGAAACAAGAGGCTCTTTATATATATTGAAGAACATGATCTCAACCCACTTGAACTGTAATACTACATTAGACAATGATAGAGGAAAAGAGTAATACTCATCCCAAATTCTTTTCACATATTGCACCCCAAATGTGTCACTGACTGGTCAAAGATTCAAAAAATGCCTGCTGTTTCCCAAACGCTAGGACCAGAATAACCCACTTTACTAAATGCCATTTTTGAGAGATGAATGTGGTGAAGAGTAGCATTACTCCCAAGGAAACTGACCAGAAGACCATACTTTATTCAAATACAGTATATAATATGAAAACCCAGGGGACATCATAGAGTGTAAGTCAACAAAAATTTATATGTGGAGTTGTCTTAACACAATTCATCATCTTCCCTCTCATAAATATACGAAGAGATAAAACACGTGAACAACCCAAGAATAACTCCATTCGGTTACATGCTGATAGAAAAAACATGATATAACTCTCTGCATGCTATAATATGTAACGAATTTGAAGCTATATGAACTAATATTGGGCAGACAGAACTAAGTTTCTTACGTATTTTCTTTGAACTTCTGTGAGAAATCTCTGGGGGGAATCCAAATATTTAGCAGAGTCTCCTTTAATGGTTGCTGCAAGCTCTTCTTCTCCCATACTTTCAAGGTTTCTTATTAAGATTGTCAAGGTAAGCTTATCTGGGACACAACCTGATGCTTTCATCCATTCGTATGTCTCAACTGCCTTCTCTACCTTGTTTACTCGGAGATATGCTCCAATTAACTCAGTGTATGCCCTGGTGTCTGGTTTTAAGCCTTCTTTCAACAGTACCGAGAAAAGCTCTTCGACTGTACCAATTAGCTTCCGTTTCCCTAACATGCATATCATGTCACTGAAGAGAGATAGATCCGGTTCATACCATGCTTCCCTCCGCAGAAAATCAAACACCTGACACCTGATTACAATTTAGATACAATGCACGCTTGAAACCATACACTACATAGACAAGAAATGGAAAGAACACGGGGAACTGAAGACAAAAAGTCATACACCGACGAAGCAAATAACAATCATGTTTGTATCGTAACAAAGTAGAGCCAACTAGCTACTGACTGCCCAATTAGTGGTTCAACTAAAAGTGCTTGGTGAGGATCAGCAAAAGTAACAGTCTTTAAGTTACCAAAAGGTGAAACATAAAATTTGCCTGACCTGTGGTTCAATTGCCAAAAATGGGCTAAGCATGATATACATACAAAGGCTTCCAAAAGGAAGATGTTTTCACAATGTCATCGTCTCCTTAATAGCAACAAAATGACAGCTCCCATCTTTCAGTCTAGATGTTCTGAGAAGCAGAGGTGGTGCTCCAACATTTTTGCCTCAAACTAAGGGCCGGAAATTTCTCCCATAACCATATGGTTCTCTGCTTATGATCTCGAAGTCCGTACCACAGGTCTTTTAAGCCAAACAACTGGTATCCCCTCTTCCTCTCAAGCTACCCCACCATATACCACAAGTCTTTTAAGCCAAACAACTGGTATCCCCTCTTCCTCTCAAGCTACCCCACCCGACTAGCAATGAGGGTTCAGCTATTGTCACTTCTCTTTATCACGAAGAAACGAACTGCAAATAGACTGCTAGAATTGGATACGGCAAAGTTGTTCTACGTATAACCAATCAGAAAAGTGTGATTCAAAATTTATAATATGAGAAAATCTTACTCTAACAGGTCATTTCTTGGTCTAGGCTGCCCTTGTGCAGCTAGGGACCTTGTACCGGCGCAAGCACTAACAACACAACACATACAGTTTCTACTGAACCAACGAAGCATCAGTTGTATCAGTTAGTTCTTTCCTTTTATCTCCACAATGTTATCCTAATTATATGGGAAAAGATTTTGTAATAACATAAATGTCCAAAAACTAGAAAGGAGAACTTTGCACTAGCAGTTAAACATTCCAAAGCCAAAATAGAACCACACAATTTATAATCCTCACACGATAATCAACACCAAGAAAATGAAACTGCAAAAGGGAAAGCACGTAATTTACATAACAAGTTTATTACGACATAAACATGGAATTGAAGAAAAATAGCAATCATATATTAAGTATGTATCGTTTGGCAAGTCGGTAGTGAATCTATCCTAAGAATTTGCAAAAAGTGAAATTTCAAAAGTTCAACCGAACTGATGAAACTACATAGAAACTCAAATTACCTTAAGGGCCAAGTCCAATTCATTCTGCCTTTGCAACTCAGTCAATGTATCCAACAAGTCAGCCTTCAAGAGCCTGCTTATTCTGCTACTGAATACTTCCTCCATTTTAGCCGGGGATTTCGCTAGCTTTAGACACTGGACTGCTTGTATTGCTTCCGTGGACAAAACCCTAGACCTCCACATGGGCTTTTTTGGCCCATTCCTCAAACCGCAGGTGATGTTTATTGTGGAGTTAGAAGACAATGGGAATGAACTGAGCTGGGTTTTGCAAAGTTGTGGTGTTTGATGGATACCCATTTGAGAAAATGGAAATCTGAGGGAGTTCATGCAGTAATCGGCAGGAAAGAAGAGAGAATTGATCATTACTTTGGGCTAGTTCCTGTTTGACTACCCATATGGCCTAAGAATTGACAGCCTTCATGGCTTTTCGTAGGTTTGGGAGGAGCTTTTTCAGTAAAACTAATCAATTTTTTAATTGTAGAATTTGTTTAAATATCTCAACTCTTTTTTTTTGGTCCCTTTAAAATTATTAAAAATATATTACATCAAAGTAAAAGAGACTAGCATACCTAGTCTTGAGATTACCTAACAATACAAAGCAAATAGCGGATGACAATTCCGTCCTATAAATAGTGTCAAGTGAGTAACATTTTTTAAAATGAGTCGAGCAATAATTTCCAAACAAATAACAAAAAATCCTTAAGACCAGATTGGTGTCCCCCACTGAACATATCACTTTAATACAAATTTTACAACTCTAATTATTATCCCTTTTTAGCCACTCCCTCGTAACTTTTTTACCTCTATGCACTCACTTATATCCCGAAAAAGTAGTCTTCTTTTTCAATTTGGATGTACACAAATAATTGACTTCTCTCAAAATTCACTCATAACTATGATCACTTTTCTAGCAGCCAATCTTTTGATTGAAATGTATGTTTTGAAAATGCAATTGTGTAAAGAACGAAGATTTTTACGAGATTTGTGAGAAATTGTTTGAACTCGTAATTCAAAAAGTACTTTGAAATGTATGTTTTGAAAATGTAATTGTGTAAAGAACGAAGATTTTGTACGAGATTTGTTTAGAAATTGTTTGAACTCGTAAGTCGAAAAGTACAAGCGTATTAAGTCAATGCCCAGGGATGGATTACAAGAAGGGCCGAAGGGACCATAGTCACCCTCCAAAATTTTAAAATCTTTTAGAAATTTTTTAATAATGAATTTTTATATTTATAATATTTATGAAAATACTACTGTATTGTACTAATATTAATGTCTTGGAGTTTTTTTTGTTGAGTTTTCTATTTTTGTGCCACCAGCCGTCGGGATATGTGTCTTTCTCTTTCCGTTGTTACATCTTCATTTTTTTAAATTCCAAATCTTTAGATTTCAATGAAACAAGAATAAATTAGTTCAATTTTTTTAAAAAAATTTGAGTTTAAGTTCTTGATGCCAGGGAAAGTGGGTTCGCAGTCGACGTGGAAGTGCCACAAGGAATGCAGTCCGACTCGAAATACACGACTACAGTCACAGTCTGATGCTTATGTCCGAAGTCAGGGTCCTGTATGTTTCTCTCTCTAGGATTCTAGAGTGAGAAAGTGAAAGCGTTCTGAAAATGTCCCAAAAATCCCCCCTCTCAAATGTTCTCAAGACCTCTATTTATAGAGGTTGAGATGATGATGTCATCACGCGACACGTGGCGCTCCCCGGGAGTGACACGTCACCGAGGGGTCCACAGCTGTCGGTGCTCCACGGACTGTCGAATCGCATATTCACCCGGTCTGCCCTGCACAGCGTCGCTCTGTCTGTCTAGAAAGACTGGCTCCCACAATGTCGGTGTGGCCAGAGAAACCCCTTGATCTAACCTCCAATCCAAGCCCTTGCAGAGTCCCACAGGCCTGGCAGTGGTGGTGAAGACCCGACGCCCAACTGCCAGGCAGACTAGGCGCGATGCCCTCCGAAGACCTGCTCCCGTCTCGGAGTGACCTAGGGGTCATAGTCCATAGGGGTGCCAACGCAAGCCCCCAGTGCCGGAGCACATGTCATGAGAGTGGTGCGGCGACGAACGTCGCGAAGCAATACTTGTTGCTGGGGGCACGCATGATGAGAATGGCGCACGGGCGCGGCGACCAACGTCGTGGAGCTATACTTGGTGCCGGGGGCAAGTATCATGAAGATGGCATATGGGCACGGCGACGAACGTCGCGGAGCTATAGTTGGTGCCGTGGGCACGTATCATGAAGATGGCGCACGGGCACGACGACGAATGTCGCGGAGCTATACTTAGTGCCGGGGGCACATATCTTGGCTCACGGGCGCGGCGACGAAGGTCACGAAGCATATACTTGGTGCCGAGGCACACGTCATAAGAATGGCGCATGGGCGGCGCGACGAATGTCGTGGAGACGGTGCACGGCCACGCGTCGGGTGTCCCGAAGATGGGATTTGAGCTGAGTGTACCTGTCATAACAAGATAATGAATGCAACATGTAGTAATGACAAAGTTGGAAGTGATGGTACGCGGTCATCAGTGACGGGTCATTCGGTGGTAGTGCGCGACTTTGGGCGACGGGCATCGCGGGAGAGATGCGCGGTCGCAGACAAAGGACGTCGCGAGGTTCATGCGCGACGGACGTCTCGAGGTTCATGCGCGACAGACGTCACGAGGTTGATACACGACGGACGTCGCGAGGTTGATGGAGGACGGACGTCGCGAGGTTAATGCACAACGGACGTCGCGAGGTTGATGGATGACGGACATCGCTAGGTTGATGGCCGACGGACATCGCGAGGTTGATGCGCGACGGACGTCGCGAGGTTGATAGAGGACGGACGTCGCGAGGTTGATGGACGACGGACGTCGCGAGGTTGATGGACGACGGACATCGCTAGGTTGATGGCCGACGGACATCGCGAGGTTGATGCGCGACGGACGTCGCGAGGTTGATGGAGGACGGACGTCGCGAGGTTGATGCGCGACGGACGTCGCCAGGTTGATGGAGGACGGACGTCGTGAGGTTGATAGACGACAGACGTCGCGAGACGTCACGAGGATGATGGAGGACGGACGTCGCGAGGATGATGCACGACGGACGTTGCGAGGTTCATGCACGAATGTCCATAAACATCGCGGAGGTGCAAACACTTGAGAAAACAAGTGCGCACGGGAAGGGAGGCCATAGGCCAAAGATTGGGAAGGCCAAGGCCATCACCCCTGGGGAGGCCGAGGCTGACCCTAAGGGGTGGCCAAGGCCAATGGCCAACTCCCATGAAGGGAGGCCAAGGCCACTCCCCCTTTGTGTGAACTTTGGGAGTGCCGACGGTAGGTGCTTTGATGAGCGATGACAAATCCGAAAGTTGCGTTGCGATGATCGTGTCAACGTGAATCATACCCATGTGACGAACAAGGTGCTAAAGTCACATACAAAGCGTACGCAGCGAACAAAGTGCAAAAAAGGACCTTGTGCGAAAAGTTAAGAACCGGGGGGGAAGGCCAAAGCCAACCTCCCATTGGAGGCCGAGGCCGACCCCATGGCCTTGGGTGAGGCCGAGGCCGACCCCATGGGATTGGCCAAGGCCTTTGCCCCTTGACCCCATTGCCCCGATTGCGCCGTCTATCGATGTTTTTGGTGAAGAAGTTCTCGGGTGGTTTTGGTGTGACGAACATGCTACCATGAGTGACGTTGATGTAAAATAATTGGTGACTAAGTCGAACGTGAGGCGTGTGAAGCAAAGAATGCACGTGACTTGGGCTCCCGCACTTTGACCGATTCGAAGCGTTGAAGAATTGACTGTTGAATCCATTGACGTGTTCGCATGAAATGGGACCCTTATTGGGCCATTGGGTACGACCAGAATAGGTTGGGAACATAAGCCCCCTGCGTGGGGTGTACGCGGAGGGGCAACCCGAGCGGGCACTGCACGCATAAACATTTAGCAAGATTTTGATATTGTTTGGCTGGCGAGCTGTTGAGGTCGTCAAAGCATGATGATGATGAAGAGTAGGTGGCTCGAGTCACCTCGTGCACCACCTACAAAAGCGTGGAATGCTTGGGGGTTGAGACAAAGGCTCGATGATAGGATGCAGGGGCGCGAGCATGTAAATGGCGTCCGGGTGACGGATGACACCCTGGCAGAGATAGTGTCCCGGAGGAGTCGCCTATCCCGTGGGTAAGTCCTTGTGCCGGAGCACTCAGAGCACGTCAAGGTAGGATCTCGGAGGAGCCGTCTACCTGACGGGCCAAGTAGCATCCCGAATGAGCAGTCTTCCTGGCGGAAGGGGAGTTTAAGAGCTCCCTGACGGAGATAGTGTCCCTGAGGAGTCGCCTATTTCGTAGGCCGAGGTAGCATCCCGAATGAGCCGTCTATCTGGCCGGCCGAGGTAGCATCCCGGAGGAGCCGTCTACCTGGCGGAAGGGAGTTGAAGAGCTCCCTGATGGAGATAGTGTCCCGGAGGAGTCGCCTATTTCGTAGGCCGAGGTAGCATCCCGAAGGAGCCGTCTACCTGGCCGACCGAGGTAGCATCCCGGAGGAGCCGTCTACCTAGCGGAAGGGGAGTTGAAGAGCTCCCTGACGGAGATAGTGTCCCGGAGGAGTCGCCTATTCCGTAGGCCGAGGTAGCATCCTGAAGGAGCCGTCTACCTGGCTGGCCGAGGTAGCATCCCGGAGGAGCCTTTTACCTGGCAGAAGGGGTGTTGAAGAGCTCCCTGACGGAGATAGTGTCCCGGAGGAGTCACCTATCCCCGCGGTGAGTCCTTATGCCGGAGCACTCGGAGCGAGTCAGGGTAGCATCCCGGAGGAGCCGTCTACCCGACTGGCCGAGGTAGTATCCCGGAGGAGCCGTCTACCTGGCAGAAGGGGAGTTGAAGAGCTCCCTAGCGGAGATAGTGTCCCGGAGGAGTCGCATATCCCCTCGGTGAGTCCTTGTGCCGGAGCACTCGGAGCGCGTCAAGGTAGCATCCCGGAAGAGCCATCTACCCGACTGGCCGAGGTAGCATCCCAGAGGAGCCGTCTACCTGGCGGAAGGGGAGTTAAAGAGCTCCCTGGCAGAGACAGTGTCCCGGGGGAGTCGCCTATCCCCGCATGATGTTGCACACTCCGGAGAGTGGGTTGAAGCATGTTCCACGACCAAGGCAAGGTGGCATTGTGTGGTGAAAGGATGGACCGATGCAAGGAGCATGGTAGTGTGATAGGGAGCCAGGTGGCGCGACTGTGTCAGTGGCGCGACGCATGGGCGTGGCAGAGTAAGTATGGTGTCTGGGGCACAGTGTGACGTCCGGGCGACGGGAGTCGCGGAGTGAGTTTCGGGCGACGGGGGTCACGGAGATGATGTCCGGGCGACAGGCGTCGCGGAGATGATGTCCGGGCGACGGGGGTCGATGAGATGATGTCCGGGCGACGGGCGTCGCGGAGATGATGTCCGGGCGACGGGCGTCGCGGAGATCATGTCCGGGCGACGGGGGTCGCGGAGATGATGTCTGGGCGACGGGGGTTGCGGAGATCATGTCCGGGCGACGGGCGTCGCGGAGATCATGTCCGGGCGACGGGCGTCGCGGAGATGATGTCCGGGCGACGGGCGTCGCGGAGATGATGTCCGGGCGACGCGGGTCGCGAAGATGATGTCCGGGGCGACGCGGGTCGCAGAGATGATGTCCAGGGCGATGGGCGTCGCGGAGATGAAGTCCGGGCGACGGGCGTCGCGGAGTCAGTGCTCGGGCGACGGGCGATGCACAACGGTAAATGTTGCAAAAAAAATTTTTTGAAGTGTTTGGCCTTGGTTGTCGGTGTTCGGTTGTTGGATGAATGTGGGCAAGCCGGAGTATGTATGGGTTGCGTCGGCTTCGGTGTGGTGGTGGAGGCCGAATTGGGGAGAAGGGTGAAGGCCAAGTGAAAATGGCTTGGGGAAGGCCAAAATGCATGGTGGATGGCCATGGCTTTGAGAATTTTAGGAAGAAGGAAAAAAAGTGGAAGAAGAAAGAAGATGGGAGAGGAAAAAGGCGCAGCGGCAGCGGGGTTGTTGCGGCCGGTCGAGGCCGAGGTGTGGGTGCGGGTGCGGTGTGGGGGAAGGGAAGATAGGGAAGGGGAAGGGGGGATGGGCCGAGGCCGAGGGGGAGGGGGAGGGGGAGGGGGGGCCGAGGCCGAGGGGTGGGCGGGGAAGGAAGGGGGAGGGGAGAAAGGAAGGGGGAGGCGGGGTTGACCTAGGGGAGGGGGAGGCCGAGGCCGAGGGGGGAGAGGGAGGGGTGGCCGAGCTTGTGTCGGCAATGGAGGAAAATGGGAAGGGAAGGGGAAGAAGGGGGTGGCGGCGGCGGGGTGCCGAGGCGCGAGGCCTAGGGGGAAAGAGGGGCGGGGGAGAGAAGGGATGAGAGAGTTAAGGGAAGGTGGGTGGGGGGGTCGGCGTCGGCGAGGGGGGGCTGTCGGCCGAGGCCGAGGTGCGGCGCCGCAAGGAGAAGAGGCGGTGGTATCTATGCATGAAGAAGGAGAAAGAAAAGGAAATTAGGGTTAGGGTAGGGACGCGGGTCGGTTTTCGGGTGGGTCGGGTTTCGGTCTGTCCAGGAGGCTAGGCGAGTGATTGAGAGAAGAGAAAGGGCGCGCGGGTTGGGCAAGCGGGCGGGTCGAGCGGGGCGTGCTCTGCCCAGATCTGAAATGAAATTTGAAATTCAAAATTGAATAAATAATTAATTAATTAATTAATTAATGATTTTTTTTTTTGACAAACCTAAAGAGGTAGCCCCCAAGAGAAGCTTCACATTTACAAGATGAGAATGAGAGGAGTGGGATGGTGGGAGTGAAGAGAGAAAAATGTTAGAGGGAGAGTGAAGAGAGAAAAATGTTAGAGGGAGAGTGATGAGAACATGTATGTTGGGAGTAGGTGGGGGAGATGAAAATTTTGAAATTTTTTTTTAATTGTAGAACAATGGGAGTGATGAGAAAATTTTTTGAGTGTTGGAAGGAGCATGGGGTATAGGGGTGAAAATTTGTTCTAAGTGTTGAGCTCGAACAAGGGTGCCGAGGGAGACCGCAGAGGGTGATCATGGATGACCGGCTGCGAAAAAAATGAAATTTTTTCTAAGTGTCAAGAATTTTTTTTTTGATAAAGGGGTGGTCATGCGACCGCAAGCACGAGAGGTTGAAATGAGTGGGATGGGGGACTCAGAGTGATGAGCTGACATCGATGACCGACTGAGTGGCGGAGGTAGGAGAGGGTTGGTGAGGCGTGTTGTATGCATACCTGGCAGAGGCGGTCGCGAGACCTGGGAGGTGTCAACTGACAGAGTTGAGACTTAGTAACGTGGTTCGAGCCACCCCGCGCACCACGCACCAAGTTGGTATGGTATGTGAGGCTGAAGGGGTTGGGAAGGGGTGAAGCCCCCAAGGTAGTGGATGATGGCATCAAGAGTGGTGTCAGTAGGCCTGTGCAAGAGTAATGTAGCTTGAAAATTTTCTAAGTCTGAAAAATGTAACTTCATTGATAACGAAGGATAGGCGACATGCCTTGATACATGGGTATGACGTACATGGAAACTTGCAAAATGAACGAAAAATTACAAGTGTGGAGAATGCCGTAAGGCCCATGCCAAGGCTTGGTCGGGTGGGTCATATGTCCGGCACTTAGGGTTTGAGCTCTCCGGACGCAATCTTGTCAGCGAAGACAAACTTGAGGCCCCTGCACCACTTGAGGCCGTGACCGACCTTCCGATGATAAGGGCAGTAGTTGGGATGGGCCAAGTCTTCCGGGGTAGGTTCAGCGTTGGCATTGGGCAGGACTATGGCATTGTCGTTGACCCATGTCTCGAGGAGAGCTCTGACAGTCTTCAAGTCACATGGGTAATCCGGGGCAGGCATCGGCTGCCCTCTCTTGTCAGGGCGCCCGTCCCTTCCTTGAGACTGACGCTTGCGGTTGTTGTCGTTGTTACTGGTTGCTTCCATCGTCGCGACCAAGGCAATATAAGGTTGGGGCTTTGGGGTCTTTGACGGACCAACCGAGTCATAGGTGCGTCGCGCGGCTTCTTTGAGATGTCCCCAAGACCGAAGCTAGAGGTTTTCAAGGTAGACCCTGTAGGTGTCTTTCATGTTCTTGATGCAAGTGGGCACAAGCACTTGTGATGAAATCGCGTGACATAAGTGTTAAGATCTTCCCCGGGGTTCTGGCGGATTCCGGCAATGTCGACGATGGTTACTCGCTCAGTCTCATAGTGAAACTTGTCAAGAAAAAGCTGAACCATGTCGGACCAGGAGTGGATAGTACCGTCAGGAATCTGATGATACCAAGAGTAGGCGAGGCCAGTCAGGGACTTGTGGAATTCACGAAGCTTCAAAGTGTCGTCCTCCCCATAGTGCTCCAGAGAGCCAGCAAAACGGGTGATGTGCTCACGGGCATTGCCTTCTTTGCCGTTGAACAGGGTGAATGATGGTTGCTTGTATTTGACAGGGTAGGGCTTGGTAGCGAGGCTGCCAGAGTAGGGAGCATGACCTGACAGCTTAGAGGGGGAGTGGGGTAAGGATGATTGCTTGAGATGGTGAAGGAAGGCATCAAAGTCATGCTTGGTGACGTACGACGCATGTGAGGGTTTGTGCCCTGTCGGGATGATTTGGCCAGAGCCCCCAGACGGTGCAATCTGAGGCATCGAGGGAATGACGATGGTCGAGAGGTGTTGGTGGTGGGGAGCAACTTGTTGGTGTATAGTTTGTATATGGGCAGTGTCAGCGGCTGGAGGCCGGTCGATAGGAAAGATTGACTGGAGTATGCAGGGGGAATGACTTGTGTTTAGGTCTCGGTTGGTTATGTTCGGGTTAGGCTCCATCTCAATTGATTCGTGAGTCTCTGAAGTGCTTTGAGCAAGGGTAAGGCGTGTTGCCGCAGGCTGAGGTGCCGCAAGTCCTACTGTCGAGGACCCGGAGGACCAAGGTAGCAGTGGTCGCGACACTGGGACCTGAGCAGTGTCCAAAACTAGCCCAGGCCCTGAAGGTTGAATCTGAGGGGGAGGGGCCAACCCAAGAGCTTGGGATGGCAGGGGGTGAGCAGCGGACACAGGGTGGGGAGCTCTAAGGCCTTGAGAAGTCAACTTTTGTGAAGTCAAGACTTGGATGGATTTTTGCATTTTTAAGAGGATAGCCATGAGAGCAGATTGAGAGTCTTGGAGGCCGGTGATGGTAGGAGTAAGGTGTTGGATTGTGGCGTCGATGATCGCGGTCACATCGAGTGCCTCCGTCATGGGGGGAGCCTGGAGTTGGTTGTGACTGGTCTCCTCTTGGTCCTCGAGGTGATGCTCCTCTTGGACGGCTGGGTTGAGTCTTTGGCTGGTAGGCTTGGTAGTCCTGCGTTGTTGACGCATGGTTGCTTGGGTGTGTCGGGCACAGGAGGAACTGCACTGCGATGCTCACCTCCCCAGCAGAGTCGCCAAAATGATGCCAGGGAAAGTGGGTTCACAGTCGACGTGGAGGTGCCACAAGGAATGCAGTCCGACTCGGATGCCAAGTGTAATGATGTGAGACATAGCAAGGGCAGAGACCAAGGGCTTCCCAGACAGAGCTTGAGGGTGGCAGTGCTGCGAGGGCGATGGCGCAGAGTGAATACACGACGACAGTCACAGTCTGATGCTTATGTCCGAAGTCAGGGTCCTGTATGTTTCTCTCTCTAGGATTCTAGAGTGAGAAAGTGAAAGCGTTCTGAAAATGTCCCAAAAATCCCCCCTCTCAAATGAATTCTCAAGACCTCTATTTATAGAGGTTGAGATGATGATGTCATCACACGACACATGGTGCTCCCCTAGAGTGACACGTCACCGAGGGGTCCACAGCTGTCGGTGCTCCACGGACTGTCGAATTGCATATTCACCCGGTCTGCCCCGCACAGCGTCGCTCTGTCTGTCTAGAAAGACTGGCTCCCACAATGTCGGTGTGGCCAGAGAAACCCCTTGATCTAGCCTCCAATCCAAGCCCTTGCAGAGTCCCATAGGCCTGGCAGTGGTGGTGAAGACCCGACGCCCAACTGCCAGGCAGACTAGGCACGATGCCCTCCGAAGACCTGCTCCCGTCTCGGAGTGACCCGGGGGTCATAGTCCATAAGGGTGCCAACGCAAGCCCCCAGTGCCGGAGCACATGTCATGAGAGTGGTGCGGCGACGAACATCGCGAAGCAATACTTGGTGCTGGGGGCACGCATGATGAGAATGGCGCACAGGCGCGGCGACGGAGGTTGCGAAGCTATAGTTGGTGCCGAGGGCACGCATGATGAGAATGACGCACGGGCGCGGCGACGAACGTCGTGGAGCTATACTTGGTGCCGGGGGCAAGTATCATGAAGATGGCGTACGGGCACGGCGACGAACGTCGCAGAGCTATAGTTGGTGTCGTGGGCACGTATCATGAAGATGGCGCATGGGCGAAGCGATGAATGTCGCGGAGACGGTGCACGGGCACGCGTCGGGTGTCCCAAAGATGGGATTTGAGCTGAGTGTACCTGTCATAACAAGATGATGAATGCAACATGTAGTAATGACAAAGTTGGAAGTGATGGTACGCGGTCATCAGTGACGGGTCATTTCGGTGGTAGTGCGCGACTTTGGGTGACGGGCATCGCGGGAGCGATGCGCGGTCGCGGATGACGGACGTCGCGAGGTTGATGCGCGACGGACGTCGCGAGGTTGATGGAGGACGGACGTCGCGAGGTTGATGGCCGACGGATATCGCGAGGTTGATGCACGACAGACGTCGTGAGGTTGATGCACGACAGACGTCGTGAGGTTGATGGAGGACGTACGTCGCGAGGTTAATGCACGACGGACGTCGCGAGGTTGATGGACGACGGACGTCGCGAGGTTGATGGACGACGGACGTCGTGAGGTTCATGCACAACGGACGTCGCGAGGTTCATGGCGACGGACGTCGCGAGGTTCATGCACGATAGACGTCGCGAGGTTGATGGAGGACGGATGTCGAGAGGTTGATAGAGGACGGAGGTCGCGAGGTTGATGGAAGACGGACGTCGAGAGGATGATGGACGATGGACGTCGCGAGGTTCATGGACGACGGACGTCGCGAGGTTCATGGACGACGGACGTCGCGAGGTTCATGCACGACGGACCTCGCGAGGATGATGCACGACGGACTTCGCGAGGTTCATGCACGAATGTCCATAAACATCGTGGAGGTGCAAAGACTTGAGAAAACAAGTGCGCGCGGGAGGGGAGGCCAAAGATTGGGGGAAGGCCAAGGCCGACCCCTTGGTGAGGCCGAGGCCGACCCTAAGGGGTGGCCAAGGCCAATGGCCAACTCCCATGAAGGGAGGCCAAGGCCACTCCCCGTTTGGGTGAACTTCGGGAGCTCTGACGGTAGGTGCTTGATGAGCGATGACAAATCCGAAAGTTGCGTTACGACGATCGTGTCGACGTGAATCATACCCATGTGACGAACAAGGTGCTAAAGTCACATACAAAGTGTACGCAGCGAACAAAGTGCAAAAAAGGACCTTGTGCGAAAAGTTAAGAACCGGGGGCGGGGGGGGGAAGGCCAAAGCCAACCTCCCATGGGAGGTCGAGGCCGACCCCATGGCCTTGGGTGAGGCCGAGGCCGACCCCATGGCCTTGGGTGAGGCCGAGGCCGACCCCATGGGGTTGGCCAAGGCCTTTGCCCCTTGACCCCATTGCCCCGGTTGCGCCGTCGGTCGATGTTTTTGGTGAAGAAGTTCTCGGGTGGTTTTGGTGTGACGAACGTGCTACTGTGAGTGACGTTGATGTAAAATAATTGGTGACTAAGTCGAACGTGAGGCGTGTGAAGCAAAGAATGCACGTGACTTAGGCTCCCGCACTTTGACCGGTTCGAAGCGTTGAAGAATTGACTGTTGAATCAGTTGACGTGTTCGCGTGAAATGGGACTCTTATTGGGCCCTTGGGTACGACCAGAATAGGTTGGGAGCAGTTCTTGTATTAGCTTGACTTATATATGTACTATTGTCATTGTATGATTTAATACTCAACTTATAGTATATCAACTCATTACACTATTCTTAAAACTGAACTCCAAACCAAAATGGATGATAATTTTTTTACGGATACTTTAATTGTGCACATTAAGAAAGATAATGTAGAAGCGTTTACTATAGACTCAGTCGTTAATGATTTTCGTAACTATAAAGATGTCTCCGCTTTAACCAGTGATCGATACATATCGAAAGAGTTATTTTTTCTAATGTTCTTTTTAATTTGTGTAAAACTTTAACAAACAAGTTCTAAATTTAATATTTTTATATTTTATATAAAATTAAACCTTTCAAATTCTTTTGTGTTAACTGTTAAATTTTTTATGACTATTTTTCAGTCACTAGATTACACTTTTTTGGGCAGTGTCAATGCCACCTAATAAAAACCATTAATGAAGGTTACAAAATAATTCCAGTTGATAGCATCAATTAATTAGATAATGTAAGTACGGATCCAACTAGAGGTGTCAAATGGGCCGGGCTTGGGCCAGGCCCGGGCCTATTTTTTTTAAATTTTTTTTTGGGCATTTTCTTGTTATTCAATATTTAGTGGCTACTTTCAAAAGAGCCAGCGAATTAAATCGCAAACTTCATATGTTAAGTATGATATCCACACACAAATACACACAGATACCGGGAGAGAGACAGAGAGAAATGGACCTCAGGGCCACCAACTTCATGAACCCTAATGGCCTTAACCATTTTTGTTGCTGTTGATACAGAGAGTGCTCTCACTAATGACTTGGTATTACAGTAGTTGTTGCAGCAAACTTGTTGAAAAAGGGGTGATTTTTTGTGATGAAGGCCAGTCACAAATGGGTTCAAGAGTAAAGTGTGGAAGTGATGAAGAAGTCTCAATCTTGACCCACCCACAAGTTAAGTTAGCTTAATCCCCATGTTGCGATTAGAAATGGTCAAACGCGTCACTTTATTTCTTTACCTCTTTTTTTTCATTTTTTATTCGTACACGGGCTTGTCGTTGGAAGAAGAAAAGAAAAAACAGTTCTCTGGCCACTTTGACCCGGGCCAGAACTGGGCCAAACCCGGGCCGGGCCGGGTCCGGGCTTTTTTCAGAAAAATTCAGGCCTGGCCCAGGCCCTGGCCCTAAGCCCAAAATGGCCGGGCCAGCACTGTTCATGTATGGGCCGGGCCAAGCCCGGGCCAAAAAGGGCCGGGCCGGGCCGGGCCGCGGGCCGCCCGGCCCATTTGACAACTATCCAACAGAAAACAAGAATAGTGGCCGAGTGGAGAGCGAGAGAGAGAGAGATGGGATTATCGGCGTCGAAACGGGTGTGTCGAGCCCTCCGCGATTCACCGGCCTTCAACTCCGCCTGCGACTCGGTCTACCAGGACTGCCTGGCCCTAGCCCAGCACGCCTTCCCCGGCGTCCGGCCCGACCAGCTAGCCTCCGCCTCCGACCGCCTCCACCACTCTCTCTCCCCCAAATCCCCCTCATCCGCAAGTGGGTCCCGTCCCCTCCCACCCGGTCCCAGGTCGACACGGCGTTCGAGTCTGTGGCCCGCCGGTTCGGCCAGGGAGCAGAAGATATTACGCTGGGGAGTGAAGAGTTCAAGGCGTTCGCGGTGGAGTTGTTCGGGGGCGCAGTCGTTTCGGGTGCCGGGAGGGCGATTATGCAGCGAGTGCCGGTCGGGGTGGCCGGGATTGCGGGGATCGGGGCGGCGACCCGGTCGGGGAGGGAGGTGGTTGGGGCAGTGATTGGGGTGTACGCGCTCGGCGTAGCGACTTCGGTTTATCTCAGTTTGGCAGCGTAGCATGGACACGTGGCCCAATCCTGGGCTGGTTCTGTCAATAAGGGTGTCTCTGTTCTGTGCTAATTGCTCAACATCATGCTAATATATTCTCTTATATATATTATCTCTCTTGGCTTATTATTTTCTGCGACGTTGGTAAATTAGTTAATTGAAGGAATAATTACAAAATTTGCTTGTTCAATAAAAAAGAAAAAGTATCGCTAAATGGATTCCAGTATCAAAAAAAGTGTCCCTACAAATTTGTGAAATATTATTGACAAAAAAGCTCTCAACAATCTTTTATAGTAAAGTTATTATGGCAGAGGAGTCGAACCATCCTTATACCTCCAGCATAGTTGACACATGACGACTCACGAAATAAAACCGAAGAGGAAGTAAAAAGCCAATTTGATATTGGGGTGGTGTTTTGGAGATTTAATTCAATATTGTGGGGGTGGGAGTTTGTTGGGTGGGGCGAAGGGGTTCCGTCGGTGAAAATATCCAATTTCGAAAAAGTAATGAAGAAGAAAATTTTTTGAAAATTGAAAACCAAGAATCACACTCGTTTCAAACGCATCCTAAGGCGTAGCTTCAAACCTATGGTTGCCCATTCCAAAAGTGCTAACCAAACACTGAACTTCTTCAACTATTTGTTCAATCTTGGAAAACCAGTTCATGCACTCCCTCTATACACAAGTATCCTAAGTTCTGCAATTTAAGCTCGGTTTGACACAACTTTTTTTTTTAGTTTTGAAAACTGAAAAAAAAAAAGTTGCGTTTGGTAACCATTTTTTTTTCTTTCAGTTTAAAAACTCAGTTTTTAAATCAAGGCTGTTTTTAAAAACTTTAAAAACTGATTTTTTCTTTTTCAGTGTTGATTTTTTTTTAGACCACCACCACCACAACCCTCCCACCGTCAGCGTCGGTAGCCACCCCCGGCAACCACCGCCAGCCGCCGGCGACCACCACCAGTGGCAGCCACCAACCACCGTCAGCCACCACCACAAAACAAAAAAAAAAAACTGGGTTATCAAACGTTCACTTGTTTTTTGTAAAAAAAAAAATTAACTGCAAATCAAATTTTTTTTTTTTTTTTATCAAACGAAGCCTTAATTTTTGAAATACCATCAGCCAGCCAAGTACATGGCTACTTGTACGTTTGGTAATCATTGTTTGCGCTGACGAGATTTTGCTACTTAATCTCAGCGCGAAGGTCTGGTTGACCTTGGGTGAAATCAGTGAACAAGTGAGCCCCTATAGGTATGCTAATTATGCTAACAGGAAGAGACGTCGATGAGCAGCAAATGAATGAACAATGCTCCTTACCACTTGCCAACAAATGATATTGATAGTGCAAGTGAAAAAAGGTGGCCTCTTCTTTTTGTCTATCATTGGAGCCGGAAGAAATATGAATTACATTTGAAGTTATCTTACTCTTCAATATCTAGTTCGAGGCCTGGTATGTACTCCAAACTGACATCAAATACAACTGGACTGTTGGCAGCCACTCTTGGCCTCCCAGGAGCTGAAGTGAGGCCCTTTGGAAATGCCAACTAATCGACAAAACAGTGGATTTCAGAATTGGATATAACAGGACTAAATTTAGTACTAAATTCATGCAAAAACTAAATCAAACTACGGCTTTCGTGCAGGTAATGAGACACAATTGATAAACTCATTAAGTTATGCATGTTCTAGCTACATGACTATAAATTACTACTTTGTGTTCAAACGTCATCTGATCCTTAAGATAGTTAACGACATCATAGACCAGTTGTTTGCTTCGGGGTTCTGTTCATCTAAATACGGGAACTAGCACAAGCAAAAGGGGCCTCATGGATCCTTTCTCGAATACAAAGTTGACTGGCAGTGGCTTCTCGGAATCATCAGTTTTACCGCACAGCCACTGGTAAGGCACACCGAAGAATCTGAGTTTCCAAGTTGAGAATAGTCCTCCTCACCTTTGTTAAGCAATGCAATTGGAATTTTAGATGTAGGCATTTTACTTCTTTTCAAATTGTACAATTCCCAACACTTCCCATGCTGAAACCTTTTACTCTTAGTTCTGATATTACATTTTAATCAGGGGTGGGTCAACCTTGATTGGGTGGGATTGGGATCAGCCCCAAGATTATCTTTAGAGTGGCATGCTCCAAGAGATGATAATACTCCGCATGACCAGCGATTTTCAAGAAAAAAAGGTGATTATGAACTAATAGGTACTAACAAATGCCGCCAGCTATCCATATCACTCAGGTAAAAGGAGGCTATATGAACTAGGTATCAGCAAACAAACTTACTGATCCAGAATTGCTAAACTTATTAAGTTATGCATGTCCTAGCTACAATATTATAAATCTCTACTTATGTTCGAACATCAACTGACCCTTAAGATAGATAATGAAATCATAAACCAAATGTTTGCTTCGGGGTTGTGTTCATCTAGCTACGGGAACTAGTACTAGCAAAAGGGCCTTCAAGGTGGTGAATACAAAGTCGATTGGCAGTGGGTTCTCGGAATCATCACTTCTACCCCACAGTCGGAATCATCACTTCTACCCCACAGCCACTCTTAGTCGTTGTATGGAAGTCACACTAATGAGTCCCAGTTTTTCCACCTTGAGAATGGTCCTTCTCACCTTTGCTGAGCACTGCAATTGGAATTTTTGAAGTATGCTTACTTCTTCTCAAATGACACATTTCCCAACACTTTTGGTGCTGAGACCTTATACTTTTAGCTAATATAATGTTTTAATCACGGGTGGTTTGACCTTTGGAGGGTGGGATTGGGGAGGAGCACCAAGATTATATTTGGAGTGGCATGCTCCAAGAGATAAGAATAGTGAGCACGACTTGTGAAGTCCAGAAAGAAAAGGTAATAATGAACTAACAGGCACTAACAAATGCCGCCTAACTATTCATATTAGTCAGGTAAAAGAAGGCTATATGAGCTATAGGTATCAGCAAACGAACTTACCGGTCCAGGAATGTAGAGCCGGCGTTTCCCTCGAACTTTCATTCCCAGGATCCCTTCATCAAGTCCCTTGATCACCTATACCAGTCCTTTAAGTTAGCACACATTGGAAATGTTGCAAATTAGAGTGAGCTAAACATCTTCAAGCAAAAACATTACCACACTGATCCCCGAAACTTTACAGATTGATTGAATCTTCAAGATTGAGACTCTAATTTACTCCAAGTGGAGAAAACGGAGTTTTTCTATTTGTTTTTTCTTATTCAGAAACAGAAAAGAATTTTGTGGTAAACTAACTGCTTTTTCTTCTTCATGTGATTAATCAGAATCTCACCAATTTGGACAATCAGGTAGCTAATCTTATCCATTAATATGGCTGCCTTGGAAGTAAGAGTTCTTTATACCATATGTGTATTAGAAGCAAAATTTGTAAGTTACCTGACCAGATCCCACACGAAAGATATAAGGCAATCCTCTCTCCAGTGAGCTGTGAGATTAAGAAGAAAGGATTTAGAGTAAAAACAAAAGGAGCAGACTTCAAGTT
Organism: Escallonia herrerae; assembly: GCA_033070095.1. Classification (NCBI taxonomy): domain Eukaryota; kingdom Viridiplantae; phylum Streptophyta; class Magnoliopsida; order Escalloniales; family Escalloniaceae; genus Escallonia; species Escallonia herrerae. Next base: position 18,785 of record JAVXUP010002155.1, on the reverse strand, counting down.
TTAATCAACTTAGAAATGGGTCTACAAAGCATATCATCTAAAACAAAAGGCACTCCTGTTGGGCCATGTGTAATAGGAATAAAATCTCTCTGTGTGTGCGTGTGCATGCGTGCGTGTCTTTAGACCCTTCCAGCTGCTATAAATAGATGGATCAAGTTTATATGCAAGTGACCTCTGATAAAGCACCAACTCCTGTTCATTTTTTTCTTAGATGATTATAAAATGGTTATAACCACGACTAATCCACGCATTGCTGCTAATACATAAATAGATTCAAAGACATAGTACTTACCTGTCAAATATTTGTCCCGATGGAACCATGGCAACATAGTTTGCAGCCACCTGTGATGAAGAAGGAAGAGTATAAATACCATTTGAAGAACAATAACCTAAACATATGACGCTGATGAGTGTAAATTGTTGACAAGCAAGCTACACAGCAGAATTAACATATTTGCTAGTTACTATGCCATTAACTGAAATTCCGATGCTAAGATTGTTACATTTCAAAATTCTCAAAGCAGCCAGCAGTCATATTCTGATAATAAAAAACATTACAATCATGTACAAACAGAAATAAATTGCACCGACACAATATTCCATCCCAGCTACTGGAGTAATTTAATCTCAGTTTTCAACTTCAAAATAGCCACAACAAAAAGAAAAGTGACTCTTCCCAGGCAAAGATGTTAGCTGCCTCAACTCTTGGCTCAGCTTTATAATGCCAATAGATGCATTGTCAATAACTATGTCTGAATGCACATACAGTGATTACTATGATGAACCTTGCAAGTTGGGCTGTCACTGGTGAGCATTACACTTGTTAGCCCTTTTTTTCCCCATCCTTATAGGTCGTTTGGCTCTGTGCAAGGGGAATGGACTGACGGCCTGTAGTTGAAGATCTCCAGCATAAGGGAATTTCTCTTGATAAGGACAATACAGGCAACACACTCTCAAATACACTACTGGGAAAGCAGTGGAAATGAAAAATTAAAGGAGATTCACAGAATCCAATAAGCTAGACAGAGAGAACTAGTTGAATGGAGCTTTCACCACGGCCATGAACAATGTTGATAAGCTGATTTTGACTCTCTCTAAAGAATATTTCATGAGATGACAGTTGAGTAGAATAAAATTTAAGTAGCTTGCAATCCACTGCCTACTTTAATTTTCTCAAGCTCATAAAGGTCAAGATGGAGGATCACAGTCCTCCAGAATACAATACCAAATGACAATGAGTTTCTTCCATAACAATTTCAGTACACCTTCCGCAAAAGGTAAAAAGTTGTGCATGTTTGTCTGTAATGACGACTTCAATATCATGACTGTCTTTATACACCAAGATTTTGTTGTCTAACAGGAGAAATTTGCACAGTAAGCAATCAAAAGTTCCTGAAACTCTTTCAAGGTTTCAAGAATATACAGCAGAAGTGTCCCAACTGCGTAATAAGGGGAAGGCGTGCCTAACCTTTGAAACTAATTCATGACGGTTCCTTTTGGATCAGACCCCTCAAGCTTCGAAGTCCATATGCTTTTCCAGTTTACCAATAAACATTAACTTACTTGGTTCTCAACAAAATAAAATAACATCAAAAGTTCTATGGTTGGTCTTAGAGGCACCACTGTGTAGCTTGGCTTTATGAACAAGGTTTTATAGAGCAATAAAGGAAAACCTATCATAGAATCCACAACAAGATATAGATGTCCTGGTTTATCACAAATACGGTGTACATTTAGCTCATTTTCTGTTGAAACCACTTATGTATTGTACTCCTTAAAATGCATATTCAATTCAAATATTGTCATCATGTCACTAACACACATTTAAAACCCCTAAATGTGCCTCAAAAGGTTTCACCAAATGGAATATACTGAATGATCTAATGACAGCTAGAGGAATAAAACCAAAGACAGAAATTCTTAACCAGCTAGAAGTGCTGGTTCCATTATGGACTATAATTAAATGGCATACCATATCTCATTTCAAGTGATGATGCATGTGGATACCCAGTGTCCCAAGGTTCTTTCTGTTTATCTTTTACAGTAAAATTAGCAGGAAACATACCTGGAAGCCAGCTGGGGGACTTGGCCCTTCACCAATTATAATGTCCTTGTACTGCAAGCCGGACTCTGTAGTTACCATAGGTACCTTCAGATAGGAAAATTGCCATTATTTACAGCTTTGATATATCCAAAGAAGTCGAAGATCTAGTGCAACCAAAATCCTTAAAAGCTTGAGGTACTCAAATCTTGTTAGCTGATTACTAAAACCTATGGGTGACTTAATATATCTCAAGTAGCAGTCTACCAACTACAAGGTAGAAAAAGATGTATGTAAATGTGATACCAAATCACTAAGAGGTTCTTCCAGAAAACACATAAAGGTTAGTTAATGACATAAAGTGATTATAGCTAAATTTAATGCATTCTATATTGACTGCTGAAATATTGGAAACAGGTCTAATTGAAGTAGGCCACTTGAGATTTTTCTAATAGTCTATACGGGTCAACAATATTAACAGTCCAGTCTGCTTCAAGTAGTTAATACATACGGTCAGCTTTTAGTCAATTTGCTCCGTACATGTTTATAATGACAGTTCAAATGTCTTTTAGCTAGGGGCTTGAAAAACCACAAGTACCAAAGATAAGTGCATGAAGTCCTAATTTGTTATGTGCTTGAGTTGACACTTGCCTTGAGGCAATCTATGAGGCATTGGGAATCAGTTTCTTATCAAACCATTCCATCCAAATGCGGATTAGTAATAATTTTGTTCCTGACATCTGGTATTGTAGAATTTTAGAGATAATTCCCCAAATCAGCGAGACATAAGACACATCTAACGTGATCCTTTGTCTATATAAGTAAGATGACGTATACACATATGCATTGCAAAGTGGGATAACTGAGACTTAACAATGAAGGGAAATTAAAAGGTGAGGGCGCTATGTAATCTCACCATACATTTTCAAGCTCTTTCTCACAAGTATCATCACACAGTCTTGGTTTATCTTCTGGGGGCAATCCAGCTGCCTCAGCATCAAAGCCTACCAAGAGGCTCGAAAGTCCAAGAACCAGACTAAAGGCATCCCTGCGCTTTATTAAGGTTAACTCCTCTCCATGTTTAATCTGTGAAGCTTTTACTCCCACACCTGAGCTTGAGGACTGCATGGTGAAGCCTCCAACTTTGACTCTGGCAGTTTGATAATCCAGCAAACTTTTAGCAGATACAGAACCTATACAGGTAATATCCAATCAGTGAATGTGAACAAAGAAACACTAAGCTGTACTTCATTGTTAAAAAAAGTACAATGCCCATCAATATGAATAGTTTGATCAGCTATATAAGGGCAGTCTACTGCACAAGGCTCCCGCCTTTTCTAGGTCCTGGAAAGGGCTGACTGTTTGACCAGCTGCTCTTCTGAAAAAGAAGTTCGAAGTGAAAATGGCTCATTCCAGAAAGAACTATATGGCCGTAAACAGAAACAACTACATTCCTGATCAGCTACACGCTTTATTGAACATAGTGGTCTGGGATACAAGATTGTAATACCCCATATCGGATGTGAGATAGTATGAAATTCGTCTTAAAAGATTCTTTCAATGAACTCAGAAGTACCTGGTAGACTAGCCCTATTGGGCGAGGCATTATATAACCCATACTAGCGCGATCCCATTCTACATTTCCGATTTTAGACCCCTTTTGTCGCTCAAATGATACATGTTCTGCCGATGTCACTTCCGCAACGGAAGAAGTGACAGAAGGAATCATTCAAGTAGCCCTCTCTACATACTTTAAGTACATGTGTGATTGATTGTACATTAGGTAATAGCTTACCGGAACCAGCATTTCCCGTCAAATAAGGGAATCAGAACGCGAATCGCAGAAGGGTCAAACTACTACCCAGAACTCTAAACCACTTGAACATCAAATTTTTCCGGGAAAGTTTTCAGGAAAACATTCTTGATGCAGGCATAAAAAACAAATGAAATCAGAAAATTGAACAGGCAATAACATCATGTTAAGAGTATAGAAAGTGTGATGTGATGATGAACATATTACCAAGTGGGAGAAGCAGAGAAATTGAAGCCATTTCCTTCCTTCTTCTGCTGCGCTGAGGTGGGACTACAGGGCTGTACTTGGCAGTCAGGAGTTTTGAATGTGGATAACGATATCAACGGACAGCGTTTATATAGGCCGGATTCTGGTGGATATCCCTTTTACCAAAATGGCCCTCTCTTTAAAAAGATCTACGGGAATTGCAGCCTCTAGTCTTTTGAGTGACAGTTGGTCGCCAAAAGTCCACAACTGTAGTATATATCTTCAGCGGCAATTTAAACAACTGACGTATAAATTTTCCGTGCCCCTTGGTCCAAGACACAAGGAGACTAAGGTCGCAGGGAAATGTAACACAAGACGACGAAAAAATAAATGAATATTTTAAAATATAAGAAAGAACAGTGATACAATATAATAAAAGATTAGCTTTAAAAAATAATAGCATTTCAAAGAGAGTTAAAAAAAAAAAAGAATAGTGGGAAAAAATGCTTGCGACTATTCAACCTTCCATTTAGCAGCCACCTTCAACGGAGCAACAAAATTTCTAAATTCTAATTGATAGCTTCATTTATATTCATAACTACATGTATGTTATATATAAAGCCAATGCTAACATTGGTGTGACGTATTTATTTGCCTAACAAGTATCGCATTTTAGCAAAAAGCTGCTTTCACTGTCTCTCCCCCTCTCCCCCGTGTGCCATAAAATTGCCCCCATTTTTCTTATTCCCATCCCATACCTCAATTCGATTTTTTCTTTTTGAAACTATATCGCGCTACCTATTTTAACACTAATAATTAAATACAAATTCTATAACAAAAAATTGTTTGAACAGTGTTACAAAGACTCATATGCATGATAGCTAAACCGAGACCGTGTAAGTAGATTAATGAAACTTACCAAAACAAATAACCTAGAACTTGTCAAAAGTGTCACGTAGAGGACTATTTAGGCACAACCGAGAAACTTAGAGTGCTAAACAGTAATATGCCCACCATACAAAATGCCTCCTTTCACTTTCGGTCCGAAGAGTGAAGGGCTCGAAGATTCGAACCGAATCAAGTACCAAACACCTTTCTTTTTTTCTTCGATTTTTCAGGTAATCGATCTCAGTTCCGAATTGTAATTTTTTTTGTTCATCGTAGCATAATAAGTTAATAAACCCCAAAGTTTATCTAGGGTTTTTTATGTTTTAGAAGATTTACTAAAACCCCTAAAAACAACACAAACAACATTGAGAGAAGAAGTAAGTGAAATCACTTATATAAAAGTCGTTTCATTCAATATTCGCTCAATTAACTAGAAACAATAAATTTATGCGCTTGAAGTCTTTGATCGGAGCTCCACTTTGTTCATACCCTATTATGGTCGCACCCCAAGACCCGCCAAGGGACCCACTTTGCACGACACATCACCCAGTCAGCGGTCAACTTTTCAACGCTCGAGGGCCGGTCAAAGCAACGCATGCTCAAGTCACGTGAACCATTCGTGAAGCGACTTCGGCGTGCCTTCCATCCCAAGGGGTCGGCCACCCCAAGGGGTCGGCCACCCCAAGGGGTCGGCCTCCCTCTAGGGTCGGCCTCCCCCAAGGGTCGGCCTCCCTTGGGGGTCGGCCATCCCAAGGGGTCGGCCTCCCTTGGGGGTCGGCCATCCCAAGGGGTCGGCCACCCTCGGGGGTCGGCCTCCCTCTAGGGTCGGCCTCCCCCAGGGGTCGGCCACCCTGGGGGGTCGGCCACCCCGAGGGGTCGGCCTCCCCAAGGGTCGGCCTCCCTCTAGGCTCGGCCTCCCCAAGCATCGGCCTCCCTTGGGGGTCGGCCACCTGCCTTGAACACCGACGCCGTCACCTTTGACCCCACCCCATTGTCACGACGACCGTCGCTCGCGGCCGCACTCCGCCATAGTCGCGACAACCGTCGCTCTCGGCCGTGCCCCTTCGTCGCGATGACCGTCGCCCGTAGTCTCGATGACCGTCGCCCGTAGTCTCGATGACCGTCACTTGTGGCCGCTCTGTCGCCATGACAACCGTCGCTCACGGTCGCGCGCCATCCGCGCAACGACCCTCGTCGCTCGGAGATCACTCTGCGACCCTCGTCGCCCGCACTCAACCGCGCCCCATGCGCTGCAATCATGTTATATGCTTACGGGATAGGCTACTCCTCCAGGACACTATCTCCGCCAGGGTGCCTGCGTGACTAGCCTACGTGCTCTGGCACTGGGGGCTCGCGTCGGCACCCCTAAGGACTATGACCCCCGGGTCACTCGGAGACGGGAGCAGGTCTTCGGAAGGGCATCTTGCCTAGTCCACCTGGCAGCTGGGCGTCGGGTCTTCCCCGCCGCTGCCAGACCTGTGGGATTCAGTAAGGGCTTGGACTGGAGGCTGGGGCAACGGGCTACTCTGACCATGCTACCGCGGCATGATCAGTCTCCTCAGACAGGCAGAGAGATGTTGCAAGGGCAGGGCAGCACGAACTTAGGAACCGGCAGTCCAACGAAGGGTCAGTGCGTTGGCCCCCTGGTGACGTGTCGTTCCCAGGGGGCGACACATGTCAACTTATGACACATGCACATTTTTGCCTATAAATAGTGGACTTTGGAGCTTTTTCAAGGATCGGATTCTCATTTGGACTTTTCACTTTCTCTCTCTAAAGGAAACATTCTCTCTGGAATTCTAGTGAGAGAAATATACTTGAACTCCCGTCTACGGACCCTGGACGCCATACCCTCATTACGGACTGCAGACTGTCGGTCCTGTTCATCGTCACCTTGCCTGCGCAGCACTGCCACCCCTCACGACCTGTCTGGGGAGCCTTGTCCTCGGCCCTTGCGCCGTCCTTGCTGTCTCCCACGTTGCCTACCTGGAAGCCAACTCAGACCGCATCCTTTGTGGCACCTCCACGTATCATCGAACCATTTCTGGCACCATCATTTTGGCGACTCCGCTGGGGAGGTGAGCATCGTATTGCGGTTTGCATACCTTCCGGACTTAGGCATTATGCCTGTGCAACGGAGAGCTACTAGGGCGACCAGCCAAGGACCCAACCCCGCCCTGCAAGAACACCACCTCGGTGATCAGGAGGAGACTAGCGCCGCGCGGCTCCGAGACCAGCTGCCGACCACTACCCCCGACGTACAAGTGCTCGTAAATGCAGCCATCCAGCAACTCACTCCGACCATCACCACGCTGCAAGATTCACAGACCGCTCTACTAGCCGCCATTATGGACATGCAAAAATCCATACAAGCCCTGTCCTCACAGCAGGCCGCTCCGTCAATCCAGCCTTCAGGACCGGGGCCAGCTTTTGACATCGCCCCGGCCCCAGTGTCGCGACTACCGCCGCCTTGGACATCTAGACCCTTGGCGGTAGGGCTCGCAACACCGTCGCTGCCGGTAGCCGACATATCTCCTTCTGCAGTGCCGCCCCGCAAGCTACACACGGATCTCGGGCCAGTCTTGCAGCAGATTCCCCCCGCTGTCACACCATCTCATCTGACGCCGGCAAGAAGCTCCTCCGAAACGCATGACTCCATTGAGATGGAACCTAATCCCTATCCAGTTGAGCAACACCAGACCCCCGGCCAAGTGATGGGCATGTCTCGCCAACCCACACTTGCCCTTGCACAGCTGCCCCTGCCAGCACCTGCACCATACCAACCCTCCCATGTCCCCGTTCATCAAGCCGTGCCATCTGGGGGCTCGGGGGCTCGCGACGCACCAGGCGGTCATCACCCCTTGACCGGCAATGAGGCACCATCCTCCAACTATGTCACTCAGTCAGATTTGGAGGCCCTTGTCCGTCGCCTGTCGAGGAATCCCGAGCCGGACTCCTCAACCCGTCTAACCGGACACGCCCCATACGCTAATGATATCGCCATCGCACCCTACCCCATCAAGTACAAGCAACCAAACTTTGTGCTCTTCAACGGACGTGAGGGAAACGCCCGTGAGCATCTAACAAGGTTTGCAGGCTCCTTGGAGCAGTATGGTACAGGAAGCAGCTTGAAGTTGAGAGAATTCCACAAGTCCCTTACGGGCTTGGCTTACACTTGGTATCACCAGATCCCCGCAGGGACCGTCCACACCTGGGGCGACATGGTCCAGCTGTTCTTAGACAAATTTCATTACGAGACCGAGCGCGTGACTATCGTTGATATTGCTGGCATTCGCCAGAACCAGGGGGAAGACTTGAATAAGTATGTGCATCGTTTTCATCTTAAGTGCCTTGAGTGCACAGATTTCAGCAAAGACGAAACGTTGGTTCCCATATGCATCAAAAATATGATTGACGTCTACCGAGTGCATATCGAGAACCTACAGTTAAGGTCATGGGGACACCTCAAGGAGGCAGCCCGACGAACTTACGAGACAGTTGGTCCTGTCAAGTCATGGAAGCCTCGACCGCAAAGTACGCTGTTGGCCTCAACTGATGCACCTATCACTCAACGTAGCAACGACAACAACAACTATGCAGGCTTCAAGCGTCAGCTTCCAGATGTGAACCAAGGCTCCGACAAGCGAAGGCAACAAAGACCCGCCCCTGACTATCCCTGTGACCTGAATACAGTGAAGGAACTCTTGGCCGAATGGGTGGCGCATGACAAAAATTTCCAACTGCCACCAATGCGGACCAATATCACAGACGAAGAAAAGGCCAGGCCCACCTACTGTCCTTTCCATCGAGCCATTGGCCATCCGCTCAAAGATTGCAATGCACTGCGAACCATCTTTGCAAGGAAGGTAGCGTCGGGCGACCTGCAGCTACGGAAAAATAACGATGTGCGCAAAGATCCCTACCCACCGCATCGCAACAGTAGGGGGCACCAGGCCCTTATGGCTGTCACTGACCATGTCGAGCCTGTAATCCACGAAGCCCCGGCGGAGCCCACACTGACCCTCGTGCCTCCTCCAGCTAAGCAGTCGATGCCTCCCCAACGACAGATGACGAAGATCAAAAGTTTTTTTGATGAAATGGGGTTTTCACCCGCCGCCCGGACTTACCTTTCCAATTGCCTGCTCGAGGTCACCACCGGCCTCGGTTCCGAATGCTTCGCCGCCCAGGCTGAATTACGTCACATCCCCTCTACAGCCTTAGTCTTCTCGGATGAAGACTCTCCGCCGATCGAGCATCACAATCGGCCGCTGTTTTAGAGTGTACTGTTAATGGCACGGGCTTCCGTCGTGCCTTGGTTGATTGCGGCGCCTCGATCAACATCATACCCCTCATCACCCTGCAACAGGCCGGCATTCCCCCAAGGAAAATCATCCGTGACCCCGTCAATATTACCGGCTTTGGACAGGGTCCTCAGTCGACCCTCGGCCATATCACCATCGACCTCATGGTCGGAACTGTCCGTCGCGACACTACTTTTCACGTAATAGACAGCGAGTCTGCCTTTCACCTCCTGCTCGGGAGACCATGGATCCACGACAACAAGGCCGTTCCCTCAACATACCATCAATGTGTGAAGCTGGTCGCCGGTTCTACGGGACATGAGGTAGCAATGACAATCCCTGCAACCAAAGCCCCCTTTGAATGCGCCGAGTCTTATTTCGCCGAGGCCTCCTTCTTCACTAATTTCGCCGAGGATGGGGAGAATGCTACTCATGTACATTCTACCAGGCTGCCGACCTGGGATGAGCTGTGCGGGGACAAGCTTCCCAAGGACAAAACCGGGAGAAGTAACAAGAATAATGGGTCAACCCCACCGCTTCCGCCTGCTGCCACGACCAATTCCCCCCCTTCTTCCCCCAAGTCCAAGAAGCAAAAGGCTGAGCCGGCCTTTCGACGTATCGTCAAGGACGGCAAGATCATCTATCAATTATGACGGTACGCAGGGGCTCCAGGCGGTCCCTCCTCAGACCCCCTCGACCCCGACCCCCTTGGAGAGACTGAATGGTGCCGCACGGCCGAGCATTGCCAGCCAGATCCTGACCTCACCCCCGGCGCGGCACCACCTTGCTATGAGGATGGCCCTCGACCTCAGGCTGAAGATATTGAAGAAATCAACCTGGCCGACCCGGGCGAAGAACCGCGGCACACCTACATTGGCACAAAACTCGCCCCCGGCCGAAGAGAGGAATTGGTTTCCCTCCTACACGAGTATCGTGATGTCTTAGCATGGAGCTACAATGAGATGCCCGGACTGGATCCTGCCTTAGTCACGCACCATCTCAACATTGCTACCGGATCTATCCCTAGCCGACAGCACCCGCGGACATTCCGCCCCGAGCTCGAATTGAAAATCAAGCAAGAGATTGAACGCCTCCTGCGCGCAGGCTTCATCGAACCTATCACTCACCCTATTTGGCTGGCTAATGTCGTCCCTGTACAAAAGAAGAATGGCCAAGTCCGCGTCTGTATCGACTTTCGGGACTTGAATAGGGCGTGCCCCAAGGACGAGTTTCCACTACCCAATATCGACATGCTCACGGAGGCCGCCGCCGGATATGAAACTTTATCTTTCATGGATGGGTTCGCAGGTTATAATCAGATTCGCATGAACCCCGACGACAGCGCCAAGACAGCCTTCCGCACTCCTATGGGTAATTTTTGTTGGAAAGTTATGCCTTTCGGCCTCAAGAATGCGGGAGCTACGTATCAAAGGGCTATGACAGCAATATTCCATGACATGATACACCATACTGTGGAAGACTATGTCGACGATCTTATTATCAAATCCAGGAAGGAAAGTGATCACCTCACCGACCTTCAAGCGGTCTTTGATCGTTGCCGCCAGTATAACATGCGGATGAATCCATTGAAATGTGCCTTCGGAGTCTCCTCCGGCAAGTTCCTCGGGTTCTTGGTCAGTCGACAGGGCATCGACGTTGACCCCTCGAAAGCAGCCTCCATCCAAGAAATGCCCCCCCCCAAGAACACAAAGCAACTCAAGAGCTTCCTCGGCAAGGTCTCTTACCTCCGACGCTTCATACCCGCACTGGCCGAGCTCATTACGCCATTTCAACACTTGACGCGTAAAAGCGCACCGTGGAATTGGGGCGCGCCCCAACGGCAAGCATTTGAACAGATTAAGGCGGTCCTCATGTCACCGCAAACCATGGTCGTACCACAACGAGGCATCCCACTCCTACTCTACCTGACTTTCACACCCAGATCCATCGGGGCTTTGCTTGCCCAAGAAGTCGAAGGTGTCGAGCGTCCTGTTTATTACCTCAGTAGAGTGATCAGAGGGCCCGAAGCCAACTACTCCGAGCTCGAGAAACACTGTCTAGCCTTGGTGTACGCCTCACAAAAGTTCAGACATTACTTTCTAGCGCATCAGATCACACTCGTCACCAAGGCTGACCCGCTCCGTTACATGCTTACACGCCCCGCCCTGTCTGGCCGACTCACACGGTGGTTGCTGCTGTTGGCCGAATTCGGTTTATCTATCAAGAATCCTACAGCTCTGCGGAGCCAAGCACTCGCAGACCTCCTGGCCTTCTTCCCACGCCAACAATGTGAACCGATATCGGATCAACTGCCGGGGGAGGAGACAGCCCTCATCACCGACATCGATGGACTGTGGACGCTTGAATTCGACGGCTCTGCCACTAGCAAAGGCCCCAATGGCACGCCCCTCCGGCAAGGGGGTGCCGGCATAGTCTTGCGGGCACCAGACGGTGTTACCACTTCATTATCCTTCAAACTTGCATTCCCGGTGTCTAACAACGAAGCTGAATACGAGGCACTTGTCATTGGCCTCATGATCGCCGTCAGTATGGGGGCTAAGGCGCTGTGTGTGAAAGGAGATTCAAATCTGGTCATGAAGCAGGCGGACGGGGAGTTCGCGGTCAAAGAACCAGCCTTGGCACCTTATCGTGCCTTGGTGCAACACTTGGAAGGAAGACTCGGTCATGTCCAGTATGAACATCACAATAGGTGCCACAACAGACATGCGGACTGCTTGGCCACGATCGCGTCAAAGATAGAGGTCGATGGTGAACAACGGATGCTAACCATCGTCAAGAGAATGGAACCATGCACAGCACTGAACCTAGTCCCGAGGGACGTTACTGCGGACGATTGGAGGCAACCTATCATCGACAAACTTAAAGCGCCATCTCTTGCTCATGCCTCCACCCTTACAGACTTTTCAATGATGGGAGATGTCTTATACAGGCGGTGTCCCGGAGGCACTCTAGCAAGGTGTTTGGCACCGGAAGAGGCAAAACACAAATTACAGCTCGGCCACCAGAAGTGTTGTGGCTTCGACGGTCCCCCTCTGTATCGTCGCCTCCAGCGTATGGGATTATATTGGCCATCCATGGCCAAGGACGCCTCGGATATACAAAAGGATTGTCCCGAGTGCCTGTATGCACCCGACGGTGCCGAAGCTCTTGTCATTGACATCGAGGGTGACTGGCGCCAGCCTTTCATCCAGTATCTATCCCACGGGATTCTACCACCTGACCGCGGCTCAGCACGATCCATCAAGCGCAAGGCAGTCAGGTATTTTGTGACGGAAGGCGAGTTATTTCGCAAGGGATTTTCGGGACGCACCCTGCGATGCTTGCAAGGTGCCCAAGTGGTCAAAGTCATTAACGAAGTACACAATGGTGATTGTGGTGAACATCAAGGCTCCCAGAAGCTGTATGCAGAATTACTAAGATTGGGGTATTATTGGCCGACTATGGAATCCGACTCCATCTCGCATGTCCGACGCTGCCAACCCTGCCAGCGGCACGCCGACAGGATACACTCGCCAGCATCCGACTTGCACATGATCTCAGCACCTTGGCCATTTCATTCTTGGGCCCTCGACCTCATCGGCCCCATCCACCCGCCGTCCAGAAGCCATTCATGGATCATGGTTGCTACTGAACGCTTTACGAAGTGGGTTGAAGCCGTACCTCTGCGGAGAGCCACGGGAGGTGCCGTTTCCAACTTCTTACGCGACGTCATCTGTCGTTTCGGCATCCCTCGATGTATTATATCTGACAATGGCACCCCATTCATTAACCGAGAGGTTCGAACTCTCATGGAAGGGTACAACATCAGCCATGCCACATCAACTCCCTATAGCTCGCCTCTCCGGCTCAGATCTGTCGTCACCTCCTGCACGTGCAGCCATGGCGGCGTACCATATGACGCATGCATCTCCATATAGGGCCGTCGCTCACATTCCCCCCGTTTGTCTAGAATCTGTGCCAACGGGCACCCCGGCCTCCTGATGCCTGCCCAAGCAAAAGCCCGAGACCCGCTACACCACAACGCCACCTGCCGCGACCTGCCTGGACGGGTCACTGTCCCCATCGTCAGTGACGGGTGTGCGAGTGGGTATCCGTCAGGACGGTACCCTGGAAAGCACTCGTACAGGTACCTCTGCAAAAACATCCAGTCCACGTATGTCGCCACCTGATACCGACCATACGACCGCTTCACGTCATTCACGAACTGATCTAGCCGCGAGTATAACGTGCCCAAGTACACCGGAGCCAAGCCGACCCGCCTTCCCTGCGCCATCCTAATGGCCAAGGGAAACACCCTCGGGGAAATGCCATCCTCAGGTGTCCCCTCAAACACAAACCTGCAAACAACGACCGGCAACATATGTCAGTTTGACGTTTTACAGGGCAAGCAGGACATACGATATATTCACAAATAATCACACGACAGTACAAAATTTACCTCGATAAGAACATCGCCAAAAACGCCACCAACTCGTACCGATCGCTGCCATGATACGGACCCATCACAAACTGGGCAGCATTGCCCAACTTCTGGCCTGTCCTAGCCTGCGGCGTGCCGTAGAACTGCGCAGCCACCCACCGTACGTCCCCTTCCGGTGCCTCTTCGTCTCCGCCAAAATGTCCAGTAGCTGCGTCTGCAACAACCGCTCCTCCCCGCTCAGCCGGGTCACCCGTGCATCCACCTCCCCGTGTATCGGCAGGCCTGTCAGCATCAACACATCGAGTAACGTCGGCCCGATCTCCCCGAACTCGGTCACGAACGTATGCGACTGCGTGCTCCATCTTGCCAGCAATCGGGTCATCCCTGGCGTATCCCTATATAACTCCACCCCCCTCGCCGTAACATTGATCGCCGGTAACAGCCCTAGTGCCTGCAACACCTGCGCCCTCACCGGTGTCTCCAACATATGCTCACACCAAAAGTCCCACCCTACCGGCATCGCACTATGGCCCTTGAACATCACCGGCGACCAAGGTATGTCCTCTCTCCCAATCAACAATGCCGGTACATACCTCGGCGACATCACGGGCGCCTCCGCCGGGCTCGGCGCGCGAAGGTAGGGTGACGACAGCCGAGGCTCCTCTCCCATCGACGGACCACCCCACGGTGTCCTGAACGCTCCGTCTGCCACACGAATGGCCAACTCCCTCCACAGCTCACGGTCCGGTACACACGGTACTACTCCCCTCACCCCTTGCAATGTGTTTGTTTTATCTGGCTCCGGATCGTAGGACCTCCTACCGCCATCATCAAAGGTCAATGGCACTGCCGCCTCGACACCCACTGACGGTGTGGCCTTATCGACTGGCGACGCCGGCACAGGTACAGTCATCATATCCCGCGGGGGTCGCGATGTACCCGTCGCGGCCCCTCGCGGCTTCGCCCACATCTTCTGCCGAACTTTTTTCGCTGCTGGCGTCGCTCCGGGCTGTGAGGATGGGACTTGGGCCTGTCGGACACCCTGCGTGACCGACCCCCCTTGACTGGCCGACCCCCCATGTGCGGCCGACCCCTCTCGTGCGGCCGACCCACCGTGGCTGGCCGACACCCCATGCGCGGCCGACCCCTCTCACTGGGCCGACCCCCCTTGCCCGGCTGATCCTCCTCGCTGGGCCGACCCACCCCGACCGGCCGACCCCCCACGTGTTGCCGACCCCTCTCGTGCGGCCGACCCACCGTGGCTGGCCGACCCCTCATGCGCGGCCGACCCCTCTCGCTGGGCCGACCCCCCATGCGCGGCCGACCCCTCTCGCTGGGCTGACCCCCCCTGTCCGGCCGACGCCCCTCGCTGGGCCGACCCCCCTCGTTCGGCCGAGCCCCCGTGGCTGGCCGACCCCCCTTCCCTCGCAGAGCCACCAACTGGCCGACCCCCTGGCCCCGACGACCCCTCGCCCAATTCCACCTCTTCTCTCACCATCCCTTTTTCTCTCTTTCTTTCTCTCTCTCTCTCTCTCTGACTTGCGTAGGCACAAATGGCGGTGCCTCCGCCCTGCCCCCCTCCGCTCCTTATATAGGGGTGGGCAATTTTCTTTTCTTTTTCTTTTTCTTTTTATTTTTTTCTCTTTCTTTCTTTCTTTTTCTATTCTTTCTTTCTTTCTTTTCTTTTTCTTTCTTTTTTCCTTTACTTTACGCTCCCGTCCGCCGGCGCCTCGCCACAGTTTGTCGACCACGCGCCGTCACCACTATGACCGCAGTGCGCGCCCGCGCGCCACCTCCACGACCTTCGTCGCACGCATTCACATGACAGCTACGCGACAGGCCCCGTCGCCAGCGTGCCATCTCCTTGAACCGCGTCGCTTGTGCCAACTCATCGCGCTCTTTACAACGCGCGCTCAACGCCAATGGTCACTTGATGCACTACCGCGACGTTCGTCGCCGCGCCCGTGCGCCATTCTCATCATGCGTGCCCCCGGCACCACGTATAGCTCCGCGACGTTCGTCGCCGCGCCCGTGCGCTATTCTCATCATGCGTGCCCTCGGCACCAACTGTAGCTCCGCGACGTTCGTCGCCGCGCCCGTGCGCCATTCTCATCATGCGTGCCCCCGGCACCACGTATAGCTCCGCGACGTTCGTCGCCGCGCCCGTGCGCTATTCTCATCATGCGTGCCCTCGGCACCAACTGTAGCTCCGCGACGTTCGTCGCCGCGCCCGTGCGCCATTCTCATCATGCGTGCCCCCGGCACCACGTATAGCTCCGCGACGTTCGTCGCCGCGCCCGTGCGCTATTCTCATCATGCCTGCCCTCGGCACCAACTGTAGCTCCACGACGTTCGTCGCCGCGCCCGTGCGCCATCTTCATGATACGTGCCCCCGGCACCAAGTATAGCTCCGCGACGTTCGTCGCCGCGCCCGTGCGTTATTCTCATCATGCGTGCCCCCGGCACCAAGTATACGCTCCGTGACCTTCGTCGCCGCACCCATGCGCCATTCTTATCACATGTGCCCCGGCACAAAGTATTGCTTCGCGACGTTCGTCGCCCCACCACTTTCATGACATGTGCTCCGGCACCATGTATTGTCCCCGCGACAATCGTCGCCATGTCCATGCACCACGGCCATGTTACAAGCCTCCGGGCATAACACCCGTTCACCACACCATGCGCCCCCGCCATGGGCATGGAAGACCTTCAAACCACTCTCTAGAGTGTGCGGCATTCTGGAGGCTCCGCTCGTAGTGCTCCTGCACGAGGACCCCTCCCTGCGGCATGGGCTGAGCGCCAGCACGGGCTAGTGCCATCACCGGCACAATCAACTACGGGATGGGCTCACAACCTGGAAGCCATCGCCGGCACAATCAAACTACGGGATGGGCTCACAACCTTGAAGCCATCGCCGGCACAATCAAACTACGGGATGGGCTCACAACCTTGAAGCCATCGCCGGCACAATCAAACTACGGGATGGGCTCACAACCTTGAAGCCATCGCCGGCACAATCAACTACGGGATGGGCTCACAACCTTGAAGCCATCGCCGGCACAATCAACTACGGGATGGGCTCACAACCTGGAAGCCATCGCCGGCACAATCAAACTACGGGATGGGCTCACAACCTTGAAGCCATCGCCGGCACAATCAAACTACGGGATGGGCTCACAACCTTGAAGCCATCGCCGGCTCAATCAAACTGCTACACGGGCTTAGCGTCATCGCCGGCTCCATTACCAGGAACCTTGGCCCCCGCAGCAACAGGGGCTGTAACCACATCGTTTATGCATGCGACGCCCGCTCGGGTTGCCCCTCCGCGCCCGCCGCACGCAGGGGGCTTATGTTCATACCCTATTCTGGTCGCACCCCAAGACCCGCCAAGGGACCCACTTTGCACGACACATCACCCAGTCAGCGGTCAACTTTTCAACGCTCGAGGGCCGGTCAAAGCAACGCATGCTCAAGTCACGTGAACCATTCGTGAAGCGACTTCGGCGTGCCTTCCACCCCAAGGGGTCGGCCACCCCAAGGGGTCGGCCTCCCTCTAGGGTCGGCCTCCCCTTGGGGGTCGGCCTCCCTTGGGGGTCGGCCATCCCAAGGGGTCGGCCTCCCTTGGGGGTCGGCCATCCCAAGGGGTCGGCCACCCTGGGGGTCGGCTCCCCCAGGGTCGGCCTCCCCCAAGGGGTCGGCCACCCTGGGGGTCGGCCACCCCCAAGGGTCGGCCTCCCAGGGTCGGCCACCCCAGGGTCGGCCTCCCTCTAGGCTCGGCCTCCCCCAAGGGTCGGCCTCCCTTGGGGGTCGGCCACCTGCCTTGAACACCGACGCCGTCACCTTTGACCCCACCCCATTGTCACGACGACCGTCGCTCGCGGCCGCACTCCGCCATAGTCGCGACAACCGTCGCTCTCGGCCGTGCCCCTTCGTCGCGATGACCGTCGCGATGACCGTCGCCCGTAGTCTCGATGACCGTCACTTGTGGCCGCTCTGTCGCCATGACAACCGTCGCTCACGGTCGCGCGCCATCCACGCAACGACCCTCGTCGCTCGGAGATCACTCTGCGACCCTCGTCGCCCGCACTCAACCGCGCCCCATGCGCTGCAATCATGTTATATGCTTACGGGATAGGCTACTCCTCCAGGACACTATCTCCGCCAGGGTGCCTGCGTGACTAGCCTACGTGCTCTGGCACTGGGGGCTCGCGTCGGCACCCCTAAGGACTATGACCCCCGGGTCACTCGGAGACGGGAGCAGGTCTTCGGAAGGGCATCTTGCCTAGTCCACCTGGCAGCTGGGCGTCGGGTCTTCCCCGCCGCTGCCAGACCTGTGGGATTCAGTAAGGGCTTGGACTGGAGGCTGGGGCAACGGGCTACTCTGACCATGCTACCGCGGCATGATCAGTCTCCTCAGACAGGCAGAGAGATGTTGCAAGGGCAGGGCAGCACGAACTTAGGAACCGGCAGTCCAACGAAGGGTCAGTGCGTTGGCCCCCTGGTGACGTGTCGTTCCCAGGGGGCGACACATGTCAACTTATGACACATGCACATTTTTGCCTATAAATAGTGGACTTTGGAGCTTTTTCAAGGATCGGATTCTCATTTGGACTTTTCACTTTCTCTCTCTAAAGGAAACATTCTCTCTGGAATTCTAGTGAGAGAAATATACTTGAACTCCCGTCTACGGACCCTGGACGCCATACCCTCATCACGGACTGCAGACTGTCGGTCCTGTTCATCGTCACCTTGCCTGCGCAGCACTGCCACCCCTCACGACCTGTCTGGGGAGCCTTGTCCTCGGCCCTTGCGCCGTCCTTGCTGTCTCCCACGTTGCCTACCTGGAAGCCAACTCAGACCGCATCCTTTGTGGCACCTCCACGTATCATCGAACCATTTCCGGCACCATCACACTTTTATTCCAAAATCCATACACTATGGAAAACAATAATACATAACAAGCATGCATTATATATGCTCTAGTGATGCATACATTGAATTAAACTACAGCTAGGAAGCACCAACACCTGATAGGGGGCAAGCTATGGTGTCCAATACCTACTAACATCTCATATGGAGCGAAATATGGTGTCTGATACCTACCGACACCTTCCG